>CAJHNH020003184.1:62500-75000 GCA_905116865.2 Candidula unifasciata | reverse complement strand
GCTAAGTCGATGCGAACGCTTCGTAATGCCGGAATGCCCGGTTCGATCCCAACTGCGGGCCTTGCGCCTGTCGTTGGTTTCAACAGTGGTATTAAAAAAGCCGGCCGCCCAGAAAGCAATGGCAAACTACTGGACGTAAATTTGCCTAGAAAAACCAACGGGGTTGGTTCTACAACGTCCTGTAGAGGATACGCAACTAACCTATTATACCTAATATGACCAATGTATAATGTCGTTTGCATCAGTTCCAGGAACATTTTGACCCTGCTAGTGTAGTTGTCTTTCTCTATTTACTATTTCTTTCTAGTAGTAATTGTAGATGATAAGTCACATAAGTCGTAAGTCAAGGAGAGGCTCTATTAAAAATGACTACGGTACATATGGAAACAT
This sequence comes from Candidula unifasciata, assembly GCA_905116865.2. Taxonomy (NCBI): domain Eukaryota; kingdom Metazoa; phylum Mollusca; class Gastropoda; order Stylommatophora; family Geomitridae; genus Candidula; species Candidula unifasciata. The sequence goes on along the minus strand of CAJHNH020003184.1, from coordinate 74,610 downwards.
TGGCATCATCTGATACAGCACGCGGCGTTTCGCAAAATCATCTTCATGGTTGTCCCTGGGCATGCTGGTGTGAAAGGCAATGAGAGAGCAGACACGCTGGCTGGCAGTGCGACTGTCAGGATTGGGCCCTCTGGGGACAGGAGAGACATCATCAATGCCATGCGAGAGACTAAAGGCCGTGAGGCTTTCAGTTTCGTAGTAAAAATATTTGACAATGAATAGACTGTATACGCCTGGGTGTACCAATTGTAGCCGCGAGACAGGAAAACCATGCGGGAGCAACCCGTCATTACATCAGCCAGAACAGAATGGGAGTTGTTAGCCTAACAAAAAACGCTTGAAAACATACCCAGGAGAACATTGGAGCGCTTATGGTCGTGTTCGATATGCGATAAAGATTATCTGAAAAATAAACAATGAAAAATAAAAATCACTATCTTCCCGCCATGGCACAAACGTATCGAGTACACACACGTTCTTTGAGCCGTATAATACTCTCATATTTTCAGTCAGTGTTGCCACTTTTCTTTGACAAAAAACATCCAAAACGGAGTAAAAAAATATCTAAAAACATCTACATTTGCGTATAAAACATCTAGAAAAAAAAAATCCAAATGGCAAGAGTCACAAATTACATAGCAATTGGTATGACTTACCCTAAAGAATCATGTCCTCATCTTTACTGAAGTCTGCCTCACAGGATAAACTTAGCTTGGATGATGACGTTGAAGCTTTAGATTCAAAATGACTCTGGTATGCTTTAGCTGTTCAAGTTTCTTTTAATACCCAATCATGGAGCTGATAAGTGGAAAAGCCTTTTCCTACTCTTATCAGGCCGAATTTTATTGTTAAGATACCATTTAAGAGGTCAAATTTCATTATGTTTCTCAGTTAAGATTTGATAAATTCACTCCAAATAAAAAAAAAACATCTAGAAAAACATCTACCATCCTAAACGTCAAAAACGCCATCTGAATGCAAGGGAAAACATCTAAATCTGGATAATCTGGATGTAAAACATCCAAAGTGGCAACACTGGTTTCAGTATGTCTGCAACAGGAAAGGGTTCATGTTTGCTTCCTGTCTAACAGCTTGCATAGATAGATAAACAGCGCCAAAAGTGTAGATCAATCAGAACTTGGTGGTCGATGAAGTCTGTATCATGCCGGTCGCCTTTACTTCCTTGAAATTTCGAGTGTCAGTGTTTATGTTACCTCTTACCTCTTTTCTTCTTTTTTTCTTCTTTCTTTCTTCTTTTCTTTCTTCTTTCTTTCTTTCTTCTTTCTTTCTCTTTCTGTCTTTCTCTTTCTTTCTTCTTCTTTCTGTCTTCTTTCTTGTCTGTCTTTCTTTCTTTCTTTCTTTCTTTCTGTCTTTCTTTCTTTCTTTCTTTCTTTCTTCTGTCTGTCTTCTTTCTTTCTTTCTCTTCTGTCTGTCTTCTCTTTCTGTCTTTCTGTCTGTCTTTCTTCTCTCTTTCTTTTTCTCTTTCTTTCTTTTTCTCTCTCTGTCTTTCTTTCTGTCTTTCTTTCTCTTTCTTTTCTCCTTTCTTTCTGTCTGTCTTTCTTTCTTTCTTTCTTTCTTTCTTTCTTTCTTTCTTTCTTTCTTCTTTCTTCTTCTTTTCTCTTTTCTTTCTTCCTTTCCTTTCCTTTCTTTCTTTCTTCTTTCTCCTTTCTTTCTTCTTCTTCTTTTCTTCTTTTCTTAACTCCTCCTGCCCTCCTTCCTCCTCCTCTTCTCCTCCTCCTCCTCGCCACTCCTTATTCCCCACTTTCTTCCTGTTGTTTTTTCCCCATCCTTTTTCTTGCTACTCCTTCACGTTCAACTTTCCTCTCCCCCCTCCCACACCGCACCCCTTTTTCCTCCACCCACTTACCTATATCTAACCAGAACGTCTGTCATTCACATTTAAAAAATCCCGGTACTAACATGTCCGCCTTTGTAATCTGACTCTTCTGTTTCCAATTTCAAGTTCTCTCCAGCCCATGGTGCTGTCCCACTCGTCTTCATATTGATTTACCACAATAGGGAAAAAATGTTTTAAAAACTGTCTTTTCAAACATTCTGAATAAGTTTTTTTTTTTTAAATCCATTACAATATAGCTTAGCAAAGCGAATAGATTATTTGGAATTTTAAAAATGTATTTACTCTTTAGGAATGATAAATGGATTGTATTGCTAATATGTGGTAATGGAATTCTATAAATATTAATTAAAGTCATAAAAGATTACGGTCAATGCGTGTCGCTTCAGGTATTACGATAATATGGAAAGTAATGGGATAAAATAATTCATCTGAATTATCTAAATGTGTGGTTTTTGTGTTAGTGGGGAATAAGAGAGACATAAGAAAGTGCGTTTGAGATGTGATATTTGCTTCCAGCCCCAGCATGCACTCAGGAGCTGGAGGTTCCGGGTTCAATCCCCGGTAAGGATTCGGATTGTTTTTTACATGGACTTGGTAAAAGTAAAAATGTAAAGGACCATTTTCCACGCCTTTAGGCGTATAAGGCATATAGTGCTAGACCTATATTTTATAGACCAATCATCACAAGATGGGTGATGTGGTCACATCACGCCTGCTGCCTCTACTTCCTGGGACTGCACCCGGTATCCACTCAAGGCTGGGTCGACATGCCCGGGCAAAATTCTGAGTAAAAATCTACCCAAAGTATGTCAGAATCCTCTCCGGTGCTACAGAGTCTGTGCACTGTGCTGAGCTTCTTCGAACTCAGGCTTGAGTTACAACAAGAACAGAGCACCTATGGGTAACTACTGCTGTGCCATGATGTTGGTTCGTTGTTCAAACCTCAAACTACAAAACAAAATGTTCAGCGCGAGGTTTTCAATACTTTCCTCTAATCCACGGCAATGCATCAGAAGCCTAGTCTTTTCGGATCATTTGGGGGGGGGGGGGGGGGGGGGGGGGTTATTATGAACCAGCGTGGGTAAGCATCCATTAACATGTGGAAATAAAATAGAAAAGGTTGGTTTGAAGCATCTGGGAAGCATGAGAGACTAAGCTTTAACTCTCTGACGTTGATTTTCAAGTCGCTCAACCACGAGAAAGGTGTGCAGTTATGGGATTCCGGTTGGTGTGAATATATGGTTTATATACGGGGCGACGCTTCAAAACTGGGGTACCAGTGAAGTGCACTGAGTTATTTATGACCAGTGCAGTAAATATACACGTAACTTTGATCTTTGATGAAAAAAAAAAAGAATGGGAGGAGAATGGGAGGAGAATGAGGGGGAGAAGAAGAAGAAGAAAAAACAGAAGAAGCAGCAGCAGCCGCCGCAGTAGCATCAACATGTTTCACGCAGTGTTTATTATTCTTTGAGAGTACCTTGGTAAATGCCTGCCTTATGTAGCTAGATATTCAGAATGCTCCAAAGTGTCCAATCATCTCGATGTATATCTATATGTGATACCTACAATAACCCACCTTACTCCTGTGTGTCCGTTATCTATCTAGTAGATGTACACTTAGAAGTTTCCCTTAGAAATGGCACGCTCTTCTCTTCAGTAATGTTCAGCTCTTCACTTCACAGAAAATGGAGTAATGACACGGCACTAAAGGACACTTTCTAACAGCTTAAGGGTACGACACCTTGCACCAAATTCATTGAAAAGCAAACGATCACAGTGTTTGGCTATTTGCTTAGAATGCAGCCATAATTACTACCAACACAAACAACCATCTTAAGAATGGCGGTCACTGCAGCTTTCCGCTGGTTAGAAAACACGATACACATACACACACATCGTGATTGTAACGGACTCAGAAAGCATGCTGAGGAAGGTTAAGACAGACATGCTTCGTGCGGAGTGGCATGCTTCACTGCAGAGGACACGGGTGAGGAGTTTTGTCTGGATTTTTTAACCGGTGTGTTGGAAAATGAATAGGCGGACAGACTGGCTGGCTTTGCTCAACTTGGTGGAGCACTGATGCATGAAAAGACAGACGTGGTTGATGTCTTGTGGGAGAGCGTGTACAGTTCGGAGGAGAAGATGGATCACCACAGTCTGGTGAGATTGATGCAGCGGGGATTGACGAGAGGTAGATGCTCGAGGCTCAAAGAAGAGGCAAGACAAACTTTTAATCAGAATGCTTCTGCACCATTAGTATCGAATTTTTCACTAGTTGCTGAAGATGGGGACGGAACGCTTATGTGAATGTCCCGAATGCTGTGATGTCGGTTCTTGAATCTACTCAACTTAACTCAACAGACATGTAAAATAGAAAGAAAACATTGACATTTTCTTATTTATTCGTTTGTTTTGAGACACAGATTAAGAGAACAGCCAGACTGGCAACAGAAGCAGCAAACCAGCAGTTATGTAAATCATAAAAAAGCGTTCACAACTGTTGAATTTCTTCGAGGTCTGACGTTTAACTGACAAGACTGCTGTGTTGTATTGATCTGTGAGACTTTTATGGCTAGAAGCGCCGAGATGTCGATATTTTTATTTCATTTTAATTGTTGCTTCACATTGCAAAATTAGAGGGTGTTTTCTTACGGATCAATGGGATCCAAGCTTGCGTTTCTTGATTTCGGTGTTGGCTTCTTCCAGTTAATTTTAGATATGAAATATGGAAAAGCAGGGAAAATTTTTTTTCCCTTATTGTATATGCTGAATGACGTTTTTGGTACATTCATCCACCTAGTGATAAATATGTGGAAGTTAAAGAGATAAGGTTTTATAGAAGACTTGTGAGAACATTTCCCAATGGAAACCTGCATTTTTGGACAGCAAATCCTTAGTTTTAGCATTTGGAGCCGGCCCATCTTCTTTTTTTCCCTCGTCTGATGACTCACCGGCCACGTCGGAGGACTGATGAGTATTGACTTTTCGGGCGAATATCAAACAACAATTTCATCCTAAAAATAGGACGAATTTCAAAAATGACAATTTACATTACTGAGCATTGGGCATTCTCGTGCGTGCTTAGTCCTGCGATGCAGCAGCCGCTCCAAGTTACCTCTACTGACTGCTCCAATTAGGAGCTGGTTGTAATGTCTCCTATCTCGGCCTCGAAAGAGGCTTCACCGTGCTTCCCATTTTGAGCAGTCATGTTAGTATCAGTTATTCATTAACCGAGTCCGTACAGGTTTGATGCTGTCTGCTTTGTCCATGCGTATTCCAACACGTGGAAATAGCTACCTTGCCTTAAGCCTTACGAGTAAATGGTGTTTAGAAGTAGTGTTACGGAGCAGAGGAAGAAAATCGTTACCTGCAGTCGTATACAGGTAATGATGGGACCGAACAACGTTAGGAACACCTTTTTATCCGTTATATTATTAAGCTGAGAAGCAGCTGGCCGAGCGGTTACAACCTCTGGCGCTCATCAGGGAAATCCCTGTACAGCCCCCAGTAAGGTGATAGTTTTTCTGTCAGGAGCAAAATTAAACATCCTTACATGTACAGTCTGGGGCGACAGCATGAGCCATGCGACCCTGAATCCTCAGGCTTAACGACCCCTTGCTTACACTGCCTTTTAAAAAAAAAGATGGTATATACAGACAGTAGTTACAGTGGCAGTTATATCATTACGAAAGACGAAGCGTACGCAGTAAAGATCTTCGCCGTCGAGGTGGGCACAAGAGGTCTTATCTCCACTTCCATGTAAAATATGCTAAAGCAGCTGGGCTTGCGAGGAAACGAATGCAAACGATTACTAAAACAACTGGGCGAAGTTTGCCGAAAGAGCTTTGAGCTGGCTGAGGATGCAACGGAACGTCGTGGTGAATGGGCCTCGGTAGACTGGTCCTAGTTTCTATCGGAAAGAAAGTCCTGTCCCCTTAGTCTATCGTGTCCGCATTGTCTGCCAGTGTCCCTCTACCAATTGCAACACATGTGTCCGATGAACCAACCGTAAGCTTGCCACTTTGTCGTTAAGGTAAGCCTGCTGATCAAATTGGCTACCACAGCGACTTTAAATATATCTAACTTCGAATCTCACAGTACCCGTTGATTAGTCACTATTTTCGTCTTGTCCGAGAACATCCGGTAAAGTGCAGCAGGAGAAGATCAAGACCTGGGAATCATGATCCAGGTTGGCCCGCCCTCTGAAGTTGTCTAGGAGATTATGGGCCGAAACAGTTGTTGACGAGTAATCTTCTACTGATGATTGGTAGACTCCTGCTATACATGCTCCCCTGTTGAGTTCTTATTACGCTACCCGTCTTCTCTGATCAAATTAACGACCTTAGACCTCAGATTTCCTCCGTTATGTTTCCTTGTAGACCAGAGCTTTGTAAACTGCTTCGCGACACATAAGTGTGTTGGCTGCAGTGTGGAGGTTTGCTTTGTCTTGCGAATATAAAGCGTAATATATCAGTATCTTTTTTTTTCAGGGGTTAATTTTACGTCTGGTTGTCTAATAGACTGATTTACCGTGACTAGAAAGTGTGTCACCACTGTGAAAAATTTGGAAAGCTCTGCCACAGAGTATTCCCAGTCTGCGAGGGCAGAGGACCATTACTGCAAATTAATCAGGTTACTCTGTATAACGTGCTGGCCTCAAATAAACCCTGACCTCTTGCCGCTGCGCATGCCTGTGCACGTGAGTACTAGAGTCCCTGGTAGTAAACATGGCCGCTGAATGCGACCACATGAAAATGTTCTCGTTAGCATATACCCGCCGAATTATGCCTTTCTCTGCCCCAGCCATCTCACTTCCATACTGTACTGGCTGAATGTAGGACACACCCGGAGCATATTTTAAGTTTTTATGCTAGCGATGAAAAGTGCAGGTCGTAAACTTGTCGAGGTGGTGAAGTGAACGTGAATTATGAGTTGATAGTTATATGGAGAGTCGAAAAAAAAGCAAACGTGTTTTCAAAACAATGCGTTAAAAAAGTTTTCACAACGCGTGGCGGAGATTATAGTTTAATTCAACACGGAATGACAAATACACCTTATTATATGCTTTCTGATGAGCATAACATGCGTTATGGATACAGTATAATTGCTGTTTCAAGGATGAGTGTTTGAAAAGGTCGGATGTAAGGCGCGCTTGCATAAATACCCTATAAAAATACAGTTCTTTCATTTGTTCGTTCGTCCTTTTCTGTTTTAAATGAACTAGTGGGAGATAAAACAGTACACGCGATAGTGCATTTCAAAATCATGCCCTCATACTTTAACAAATATCTCAAAAACTCCGGATCAACACATACTTTTGCATGTGACCTTAGATTTCTCATGTCGTTATGATATTATAATGTTAAACTGCACAGGTGCTGCTGTTTTCTTAAAGTAGTTAATTTCTTTGATCTCTGATCAACTAATAATTCGTGTTTCCCCCCCCCCCCCCCCCCAAATATACAGTAATTTACATCGGCCTAGAAACTGTTTAATAACCAGTTCACATGTGGAGCAATGCGTAGTGATAATTTTGATAACATATCCCGCCTACATTGAATAATTATATTCATCTAACTCACGGGAGGTAATATTGGAGCTGACTATGTGACAGTTAAACGCATTTGAAACGTGTGCAATTATTTTTTTTTTTAGTTACCGTTACTCAGTTAACTGTAGGCATGCTGATTGTTTGATTTGAATCAATGTGTGTGTGTGTGCGCGTGTGTGTCTGTGTGAGTATATATATATATATATATATATATATATATATATATATATATATATATATATATATATATATATATATATTAGGGCTGTACCGAATGGGAATTTTCACTATTCCGCTGAATACGAATAGCGGGACCAACTATTCGGCCGAATACGAATACGAATAATGTATTATCATCATCAGGTGCCTTGCCGAATGGCGTGAGCGATTATGCCTCGCCACAATCTGCGATCTGCTGCAGCATGTATTAGTTCGTGTGCTGACACACCTCCATGCCATGCAACAAGACTGTCATGAATCTTCTCTCGGTTTCTTCCTCTATCCCTCCTTCCACAGATCTTTCCAAACTTAGGCAACTGCAACTATAGTGTTAATGAGAGAGTTATTTCAGTCCATCGCAGTGAGTATTCGGCCGAATACCAAATAGTTATTAGGTACACTATTCGGCCCCGAAGCAAATACGAAGCGAATATTCGGTACAGCCGTAATATATATATATATATATATATATATATATATATATATATATATATATATATATATATATATATAATGTGTGTGTGTGTTACACTTCCATTAGGATAGGTTGTAAAAAGAGAAGGAGTGCCACATTTTTTTTTCACCACTGTACATTCCATGTAGTTTTTCCGCTGTGTAGCACTTTTCACTTTGTCTTGTTATTTCAAAGTGTGTCTTTAACTCCAACCGTTGGTTCACAATTTTTTCATCAGCTGGTTGAATTGATAACCATCTATTTTTGCAATCTGACAGAATTTTCAGTGGTGCGGAATCATCATTTAATGCTTTATATAGGTTATTGCATTGCTGTTGTCTGACAGATGATTTAATTTGGAAAACCAGTTATGTGTTTCAGCAATAAGGTTTTCCAAATTCCTTGGTAAACATTCAGATGAAGCATGCGATAATCCTAGCTGCAAGGAATGACACATAAATTTTATGAGGAATAAAGATGGGATATCTACCTTCAATTTGGCATAAACGCTATTGTCAATACCAACCTTCACTCAGGCATTATGGGTACCGTTTGCAGCCTAATTCTTCGAGTATAATTGTTTGCTGATCAAAGTTTCTTTAGTTCTGTAACTATACTTTCCTCTTCACAATTTTCCATTGAACTAGTCCAAGATATGTAGAAACTACTTTGTCTTTACTGTTGCTTTAATTATAATTCACACGCCAAGCACTTTCAGTACAGAAAATATCATTCGATTAGTCTAATAATAAACTATATTTATTTGTAGAAATATCACAGATGAAATCTTTTTTAAAGTGAGAAAATAAAGTCTTTACCGTCATCAATAACTTTATTGTCAGAAATAGTGTTTTGAAACAAATCAGTCAAATGTTAAAAGTTCGAAATTGCCCAATGACAACTTGAAAAACATTTTGACAAATCCTTCAGCTTTTGATGATTCTTTAATCGGTGTAGTTCTGAAAACAGATGTCAGCTGTGAAATATCTTTGAATGGAACCGCAGTTTAATGCTTTTTAGTCTCTGCATGACTCTTTTAGTCTTGTATTTTCGCTTTAATTTCACACTTGCAGTACTTACAACGAGCCTTCGTCGTATCCACAAGAACTGCCATCCCCAGTCTTTAATTATGTCATCATGCAGACCACTCTTTCCGAAATATTTGCTTATATTGCTTTACTTTTGGCATGTTGAAAGGTTTTTCAAAATGGAAGACATTACCGAAAGTGAGAAATTGTTTTTAAAAAAATTACCTTAAAAAAAAAAAAAAGAACAACAAAGTCAGCATCACAGCTATAATTCACAACACAGTGAGAATACAGTTCAAACAAAGTTAGTATGATTTACGCGTGCCTTTAGTTGGTAGTGGGGCTGCCGGATTTGTGAGCGCTGACCCCAGTAAGTTAAAGTTTTAAGTAATCGCAGTTACCACAGTGTACGTGTCCAGACCCCCCCCCCCCCCCCCCCCCTTTCCCCCCTCAAAAATTAATATTTCATACAGTATTTATTATACTGACATTGAAAGAAGAAAAAAACATATCTAGAAACTAACTCCAAATGAAAAACATCTAGAATTACATCTACCATCTAGACGTCAAAAATACTATCTAGATGCAATGTAAAACATCAAGAGTTGCAACGCTGGCTGCGCAGCCAGCGCAATTTTAATTTTTGCGAACTTTGACTGTTGACCTCAGTTATCTGCATATAATAACTTGAAGACCAGGTGTTGACAGAAGAATGTGTGGAAATTTAACGACATGTTTTTGATGTATTCGAGATAACGTCGACCACCTTTATTTCCCAGGACATCACGTGATAATTTTTTTTGGACATAGTCGATCTGGAAGCCCGGGTCAGTTTTGCATCAACAGCAAACCCCTTTTAGTGGGGATTTCAACCCAAGGCGGTTGGTCGACGAGCGTCTAGTCACTACACAGTCACATTTAAGTCTTAAGTACTAAGGAACTCATCATACGCCCATTGGTTATACTATAAGTGCTACACAGTTCCTTACTTTCCCTATCCAATTCTTGTCTTATGTTAAACCCTTGTATTCTTCCGCCGTGGCATAGCGGCTAGACGCTCGCATGCGGATCGAAAGGTCGTGGGCTCGCTCCCTGGCGTGGCCGGACTTTTTTTTAATTCAAACATGACTCTGGCTCCCAGGTCGACCCAGCCTTGAGTGGGTACCAGGTGCAGTCCTGGGAAGTAAAGGCTGCCGACGTAATGACAACATCTGCTATCATGTGCCGATTGGTTTATAAAAATATAGGTCTAGCCCTATATGCCTAAATGCTTCGAAGAGGCGCCTTTACTATATGAGGTAAGAAAGACCAATTTCTTATCAAATAAAGCTTATGCATACGGTCTGTTGATGTCGGTATTAGCGTGACTTCGTTCTTCTTCACTTCCTCTTTCGTTAAACGAACCAAATGGCGTGCCCTGTACTTATACACTGTGGCGATAACGTGACTGGGTCTGTGAAATGTCACGTCGTGTGCAGACGCGAAGTCGTGAGCTGGCTTGTCATGAGCTCTTGCTAAATGCAGTGTTTTGCTTAGTAAGCTGGAAATAGACTACAAAGTTGCAGTCCTTGTCTCCGTAAACTCCAGGCTGTCTGTACGTCCGTCCGTCCGTTTACTAGGCTGTCATGACGGAGATCCCTGGGAATCGTCGCTAGAGCTACGAGGTTTGTGCTTTGTGAGATGCTGTGGGCCGCGCGACTGCATTTTGTGGACGTATGCTGAGCTATATGGTGCAATTCAGTGGAAGCAATCGACTTTAACTTTAATTTGGTAGCATTCGGCTGTTTTAATTTACATATCGGATATATTGTATCTTTAGGCATCGAATAGAGGACTGAGTTTTCGTAGTTTATTATTAAGCTCTGTCTGGGTTTTTTTTCCCCCGTTCGTCCTCTTGAGATACTTTGACATGCCACTTTGATAGAATCCAGATACCTGATCGCATACCATGTCTAGGTAAACGCGTGTTATTCCATCAGTCCTTCTTTTAAATTTTCATTTGCTTGTTACTAGTACCCGTCCACATTTGCAAACGATAGTGTTATACTGTAGTGTTGTATAGACCAGTGGGTCAGGTCTTGGTCAGATATGAATGAGCTACCGTATACCAGCAGACGGTACCAATTGTCTTCTGTTAACGCCAAATGTTGGGCGGCATATAGCTAATCAGACGTTCCATATTGTGCCAACGGCTTCCGGCAGAGGAGCGCAGTGGGGAGAACACTAGCCTTATCCTAGGAAGAGGAAAACTTTATGTTATGGCAGGGCAGACCAGGCCGTTAATCTTGAATGACAGCTGCTCTAGGATGGAAGCTCCGACATGCGGACAGATAGAGCACTGCTCTCCTGATCCGGCAAGCTTTTGCAGCCTGCTTTGTTCCAAACGTACTGGTATTACCTTTTCCTTTGGAGTACACAAGGCAGGTCGAGTGAGGGATCATGATGCATGGCAAGATATGGTCTCTAAAATACTGCCCAGGTTTTATGCTATGTAGAGGACGAACTTCATCGCAGGCCGTATTTGGTCATGGGCTTTGAGTCACATGCCTCGTCATAGCGCAGTATAACACTATATCGTCTATCTACACAGATGGGTCCGTTGTACGAGAACAAAATAGTACATGGACATTTACTGCGTGCTCTACAGGCAGAAGAGTCCAGGAGGCCAGTGGTGCCTCCTGTGTCACTACTAGCAGCATGACAATTGAGGTGATGGCGTTAACATGAGCTTTCATGTGGCTAGCATCACATGGCTATTCTCACGTGTGTGTTCTGATTTCCATGAGTAGGATCCGGCAGGTCGAGTCGTACTTTGTACGCAGACAGTGGATGGAGTCATTGCAAAAACTCAACTGTGCGTGGAGTTACCTTCATCTTTGTCTTAAGGCATGCGAGTGTTGTTCGCAGTGAAAGAGCCGACAGATTAGCCGGTTCTGTCTTAGTTAAGAGGGTCGGGCCATGGATCATAACGACATTGTTGATGCCATTAGAGAGGTA
>CAJHNH020003184.1:0-57500 GCA_905116865.2 Candidula unifasciata | reverse complement strand
AGCCTTATTATATGTGATGTTTTGTTAATTTGTCTATAGAAGCCTTAATATAAGTAATGTTTTGTTAATTTGTCTATAGAAGCCTTAATATTAATGTTGTTTTGTTAATTTGTCTATAGAAGCCCTAATATTAGTAATGTTTTGTTAATTTGTCTATAGAAGCCTTAATATAAGTGATGTTTTCTTAATTTATCTTTAGAAGCCTTACTATAAGTAATGTTTTGTTAATCTGTCTATAGAAGCCTTAAAATTAGTGTTGTTTTGTTAATTTGTCGATAATAGCCTTACTATAAGTAATGTTTTGTTAAGTTGTCAAAGAAGCCTTAATATAAGTGATGTTTTGTTAATTTGTTTCACATTAAGCTTTTATAAAAGTGTTGTTTTGGTAATTTATCATATAGAAGCGTAAATATAAGTGATTATTTGTTCATTTATCGTGCAAGAAGCTTTAGAATAATTGCAGTTTTGTTAATTTGTCCCACAATAAGCTTTAAGAGAAAGAAAGTGTGTTTTCATTCCTTTATCACGTAGAAGCTTTATTACTAGTGATGTTATGTTCGTTTGTCCTGTGGGTTTTGTTCATTTATACTGACAGAAGCTTTAACAGAAGTGGTGTTTTCTTAAACTGTCTTGCAAATACCTTTAATAAACATGGTGTCTTCTCCCCTTTTCACCACTACCAACCGAAAAGCTATGTTTTTTTACGGGGGTAGAGAGGGGAGATAGGTCTATTTGATTTCGAGGAAGATTTGAGCAGGTCGTCACAGAACTTCGGAGCTCGTTTTTTGCGCCGATAGACCCAGTGAGATTATATTTTAATCAAAATATTTAATAATAAAATAATAATAAAGAGTCATTTTGTCGATATTCCATTGTTTAAAACCTTCTTTAACTTTATATATTTAAATACTATGCGTGATTCAGACTTCTGGGCAGCAGCTTTAAATAATTCAACAGGCTGTTGGCTGTATGTCAAGCTTTCCATTTAAACGCTACTGGCAGTTACAGATAAAATACCCAGCCACTAGTTGCCTATCAGTGACATCTTGCGATTTGCCAACATTGAGGTCAAGACTTGCCTGCCCCTTAGATCCCATCTCTGGATTTTCCCCCGGGAAACATTTCCCCTGTTATTGGCAGTCCCTCGGCATGGGAAGCGGGCCAAATTAGTTTACCTTATCCTAGATGGGCTATCAGCCAATGTTGATGAATCCCATCTGTTCACAGCAGATGCTTCCAAGGCAGTGGTGGCTCTCCCTTTTGCTAGTGTTTAGCTTGTCGGCGACTGAGGAAAGAAGAGACCCACTGCTCTCTAGAAAGCAAGTCGTAAGAAGCTACCAGTTAAATTTTTTTTTTAAAAGTCGGCGTGCATCTGCATGAGAGGCGAGAAACCAACAGTCTGCATAGATGTAAACCATATCTGTAAAACGGATGTGCACAAACAAATTCAGATTTTGGACTAAGAATAAAGCCTTTAAACAAAATAAACAGGCGGGCTACCTCAAGTTTCCGCTTGTGTTTACAGTCGGTAAACGCTAACAAGAGAAAGAAGAATAATGTAAAGTTTTTTTTTTTTTTCAATAATATTTTATTTTTGTGTATTTTTTTTTTCACAAAGGGAGCTATACATTAAATACGCCATACACTGTAAGAAAGGTATTTGAAATAAAGTAGAGTAAGTTGTAGATACCACCTTACTTCTGATTGAGACTTGTTGTCGGTTGTAAAACGTCTTCTGTAAAAAACGATGTTTTAAAATAAATATTTGATTTCATTAGTTCAGAAATAAATACTTAAGAAACCAACAGCACAAAAGAAATTATGGATGAACAAAATACGTGAAGATGATAATTAGAGACTCAAGTTAAATAATCTAGTTGGAATGCAGGGTGAGCTGGACACAACTGCTAAGAAGGTCATCGATATCCTCATGAAGCAGGTCCTTTGCAGAACGTCGCTCTCATCACGGTCTGCCTGAAATAAGCTCGGTTTCTCGCCAGCTCTCCCGCCTCGTGTACTTTCATATTAAAGGATCCTTATTTTCTGTGCCCATCTTTGTGTTGGTCGGCCCGCCCCCTCCTCTCCTTCCATGTACCACGCCCACTGCTATTGTGTGTGTGTGTGTGTGTGTGTGTGTGTGTGTGTGTGTTACTATATCTTGTCTGCCGTGGCGCTTGAGATAACCAAAATATTTTAACTTCCGAGACAAGATGCTGTTTATTAGCTAATCTTCCTTGATGTTCAAATCTTTTGAAATGTCAGTGTTCCTTCTTGTCTTAGTCCATGGAATTCTAAGATTTTTTCTATAGCATTCCAGCTTAAAAGTCCCTATTTTCTTTCTTAAGGACTGGGAGATAGTCCACGACTCACGTCCATATGTTGAATAGAACGACTGAGCTCGAAATAGCCATAGGTCTGTGATCCAGTAGGAGAGACGGGAGAGAAGCTCCAGTTCGTCGTCATATATGCTCCATTATATACACATTTTCTCCGTGCCAAAGATAATAGCTGATGAAGCAGTAATGATGGCAACACAAAAACATGGGCTAACGGCGCTGCCTGGGCTAAATTGGGATTTAAAAATCTACCCAAAATATTTCAGGATGCTCGCCGGAGACTTGGGTTAGAAGTGGAATGGAGCACTTATTGGTTACTACCCGTAAGTCATGGTGTTGATCCGTTGTTCAAACCTGAAACCAAAGTTTGTCTGACTAAACTTAATATTTACAGATATACAAAACAAGCGCCATGGTGGATTGGAAAGGAAAAAAACAGCAGAAAGTATGGTACCAGGAAGGAGGGACCGGGGCCGACCAACATGAAGATGGGCACAAGTTAATGGCACCTCCTTGGATATGAAAGTACGCGAGGCGGTAGAGCTGGCGAAAGAGCGAGTTTCTTTCAGGCAACCTGTGATGAGAGCGACATTCAGCAAAGGACTCACTGCAACATGATGATGATGATGACGACATAAAACATGTTGACTCGTCGATCAGTCAATCAAGCAGGTGCCGTCTCCCCAGTGAAGGTTGGCTGCAATGGATCTCCAACATGCTCTGTCTCTTGTCCTGGTTGTACACTCTCTCATACTGCTGTCCGTCCATCTCTTGATGTTATCCTCCCACTTGTATCGTTGCCTATCTCTTGCTGTCTTGTCTTCGATCTTTTCCTCTAGTATGGTTTTTAAAAGTTTATTAGGAGTAATATCCAGTACACATGGTACGTTGTTTGGGACTGCAATAGTACAGTTCCTTTACTTGATATTTATTACAAAGATTGTTAGAAAAGGGAGTGGAATTGATGCGATTTTTGTACTTATATGAGTTCCGTCAGTTCTAAATTAGATTACTCAACACGCCATTCATACATGACCCATTATCGACCCTTTGATGGGGTGCACTGACTCCATTATTTTGGATCAGAATTGAGCTTCCCGGCTTCCTGGTCGCATTTCATATTTTCGTTGCATTACTTCCACTTGTCATTTGCAACCAGTGTAGCAACGTTTTCTGAAAAGAACGTAATTAAAGACCCAGGTATGCTTTTGAATCTCATTCAGCTGGATATGAAAATCAGATTAGGAAAGCAAAAAGAGAACTGGTTCCATTAACGTTTTTCTTTTCTTTAGAGTCAGATGTTAGTGACCAGTCAATAAAGTGACATCTCTACAATGAATGTTGGCTGCAATAGATTTTGAACACTGTCCGTCTATTTTCCTGGTTATACACTATCTGAGACACTGCTGTTCTCCCACCTCTTTATGTTATCCTGCATTTATACCGTTGTCTACCTCTTGCTTGATGGTCTTCAATGTTTTCTCACAAGACTGTGTTTATGAGAGTGTAGTGTTTTTTTTTTTTTTTTTTTTAATATGGCTGAAATATTTTATTTCCTTTTTTTTCAAAGTAAATCTTTTTTTTAAATAACTATTTTAATTTCAACTATTTTCATAATCACTGTAGTCGATTCAGCACTTAAACACGATCAGTTATTATTATGTGTATGTGCATATGCCCAGAAGGTGCTATGAGAAAGAATGGACCCCAGAGCTTGCTAACAAGTGACAAAATTGGTGAAAAGAGAGCAAGGAACGGAAAAAAATATACATAACTTGATAGCTACGCTATATAGATGTGGGCGAGGCAAGAACACTGACCCGATCTGTGATTCTGGTGATAGTGTGGAATGATGAAACACGACAGTCCACGCTTATCGACACGGCCCATGATGGTGTTGAGGATGATGGTCTCTTCAGAGAGTCAGTTCGATTGCGTCGTTGCATGTTCACTATCCAGATTTCTGCACAATTATGAAAAGCACCGTCAATGCATCATCGTGTGCTGAACGTGAGTTAAAAAAAGATCCCTTTACATGGCAGTGGCGTATCAGGCATACGCGGCGAGACCCATGTCTTTATTGACCAGTCCCACAATGGGTGATGTGGTTAACCTCACACCGGCGGCCTTTACTTCCCAGCACTTTACATGGTGCCAGTTTAAGGCTGTATCATTGCTTGTTCATTATCCAGTTTTCTGCACCATTTTTAAAAGCAACGACAAAGAATCACTGTGTGCTTAATAACGTTTAAAAATAATAAGTCCCTCTACACGGCAGTGGCGTATCAGCCATACCAGGCGAGACCCATGTCTTTATTGACCAGTCCTTCGATGGGTGATGTGGTCAACCTCACACGGCTGGCCTTTACTTCCCAGGACTTTACATGGTACCATTTTAAGGCTGGGTCGACCTGGGTCGACCTGAGAGACAAGGTTATGTATGAAACAAACCCGGCTCCTTGCGGATTTGAACCCACGATTTCGGGATCCACAAGCGAGCGTCTAACGCAGCGGTTCTTAACCTGCCGGTCGCGACCCTTTTTTGGGTCGAACGACCGTTTCGCATGGGTCGCCTTAGACCATCGGAAAACATATATTCGTTGAAGTTATGCAGGAAAATACTTGTCTGTGGGTCGCTACAACATAAAGAAACTGTATTAAAAGGTCGCGGCATTAGGAAGGTTGAGAGAAGCTGCGCTAGCGGCTTCCAGGCTGAGCGTAGCTGCCTTGAAATTCCAGTCACGTTTGAGCAAGGAGAGATACACATTTTCTCTTATGTCTGCAGCTGCAAGCTGAACATGTTGTGATTGTCAGAGGAGCTTGGTGTAGCCATTCGCTGCTGTAGATTATGCAGATTAGGGAATTCCCAAGGCTGCTGCGTCTTTCTTGTCAAATTGTCATTGGAAACATGGGCGCCGGAGTCTAATGGGGCTCAATTAGCTTTTACCCCCATCCTGCCTCTTTTATTTAGGGGTTGTGACCTGGGAGTCAAGGTCATTTTAGAAGAAAAAAATACAGACCCTGTCAGGATCTGAACCCACTACCTTCCGATCCGTGGGCGAGCGCCTAGTCGCTAGACAACGGCGGCTTTCATGATGAATATAATAATAATAATAATAATTTTTTTTCGGGGGGGGGGGGGGTTGTGGGTGGGGGGATTTGCGCACTTAAACCTTGATGGGAATGTCCAGATGCTATGGTGTCGGTTTGTCGATCTCTCGGGTGTCACAAAACATAGCCTCAACACTGGTGCTGTACTTTTTGCCTTCCGTTGAGCTATGAGGCCTAATAGTTTTTAATCACAATCCTGAGTGAGTATCCTGTTGTTGCGTTGTACGTCACACAGAAATTTCAGTTTATTCTTGATGGACGATGGATGGAATCTGGCTTATAACACATAGCTTCTGTTATCGGCGTTCACCTTGGGGTTTCTCTTGAACGTACGTCCTCTTAGCCTCAGTCCATCTGTTTCTCATTTAATCGCCCTTTTTGGTGATTCTCTGTTCGCCCATCCTCAAGACGTGCCAGAAATATCGTGATCTTATGTGTCTTATAACTGTTGAATCCAGCGGTTTTGCTTGTGTGGTTATCAATCTTATTTCTACGCCTTTCTTGAACTACAGTAAAGTAAAGGACTCTTTTCAACGCCTCCAGTCATTTTGGGCATATTGGGCTAGACCTATATTTTCTGGAATTCATCCTGCTTAGCTTTCACAAGGTTCCTTAGGCATTTTCCCCGAATGCATTCAACTTTCGTTCCATGTCTTTATTGGTTTTCCAACTTATCACTGGCATATGTTAATATTGGGGGTCACCGTGGCGTAGCGGTTAGACTCTCGCGTGCTGATCGGAAGGTAGTGGCTTCGCTCCCTGGCGGAGTCAGATTTTTTTCCAAAAATGACCTTGACTCCTAAGTCGACCTAGTCGAGTGGGTACCTGGTGCAGTCCCGGGAAGTAAAGGCAGCCGGCGTAATGCTGACCACACCACCTATCTTGTGCCGATTGGTCTATAAAAATATGGGTCTAGCCCTATTTGCCCTATACGCCTAAAGGCGTGGAAAAAGGGACCTTTACTTTACTTTATGTGTTAACACTAAAATAAGATTATAGCTTTAAAACAAAATATGAAACTTGGTGTTAAAACTGTGAAATATAGCATTCCATATTTTGTTAAGGCTTTCAGACACTATTGTTGTTTTGCCACTGTTTATCATAAAAGGCCAACGACATAATTCAGCATATCCCGTCAGACCTTGCATCACAGCAGTATCACGTTCTGGCAAATTACTATTGTCTCTTCTCTGGAAATTTCGAAAGTATAACGTATAATTTAGCAAGGCAGAGATGCATAGTTATTTCCTCTCCTTGTATGTACATCCAGGTATGTTTCATTGTTGTGTTAGATTATAATTTCATTTACAGTAAAACCTCGTTAAGGCGAACCCGCAAAAGTCGAACACTTGGTTAACAGAAATAGAGTTTAGATCCCAGCTTTCTACTCTTTTCGTTCTCTCTGCCAGTGGTTTCCAGATGAGAGTGTCACATGCCTCTTTGAAGTCTGTGGTGCGACGCATGTCTTCGGCTGTTCTATACAACTTGGTTTTCTTTGGCAAACCTGAGATATCTTTATAGCATGAAGAGAGCATATATTATGTACTAGCTGTACCCAGGCACGTGTTGCTGTGGCCCAGAATAGTGAAATGGAAAAGAAAGAAAATAGCTCTCAGCTAACAGTGTCTGTAATTACACCCCCCCCCCCCCCTTTTTTTCCTCTCCCCCTCGACCCAGTCATATCTCCCTCTCCGAAGGAATGAAAAATCATCCCTGACCAATTGTCCTTTGTTCTGCGCATTTTTTTCTCTTAGTTTTGACCAGATTTTTTTTCTTCCTGCGCTCTTCTCCTGACTGCACAGGACATAACGCCCATAATTTGGTTTAAGCTTCTTCAAGTAAGTAAAAGTAAATGTAAAGGTCCATTTTCTACGCCTTTAGGCATATAGGGCTAGACCTATATTTTATAGACTAATCGTCACAAGATGGGTGATGTGGTCAACATACCGCCGGCTGCCTTGACTTTCCGGGACTGCAACCGGTACCCCATCAAGGCTGGATCGACCAAGGAGTCAAGGTCAATTTT
This sequence comes from Candidula unifasciata, assembly GCA_905116865.2. NCBI lineage: Eukaryota > Metazoa > Mollusca > Gastropoda > Stylommatophora > Geomitridae > Candidula > Candidula unifasciata. The sequence goes on along the minus strand of CAJHNH020003184.1, from coordinate 50,027 downwards.
GAAAAAAAAAGTCTTGCTCCGCCAGAGAGCTAACCCACGACCTTCCGATCCGCACTCAAGCGTCTAGCCGCTACACCATGGCGGCTTCCTCTTCGAGTAAGAGGCCTTCAGTAACACAGGCCTGGGACCTTGGTTCGGGCGATTTTTTTTTAACTGAAACTTGATTTTTCAATCTGTTGGAAGTCGTATCAAAGAGATTTTACGGTACATTGACAACATCTACATACATAAGCAGAAAACGTAATTACCATGTATTCACAAAGATCGCCTACGAACATAACACTAATAGAAATGCGTCTTCTGCATCCATAGCAGTATCAATGCTGTCATTGCAAATAACTGTGACGCAGTTTTTAAAATTTTCGTAGAGTTGGCCTTTCGTCTTTTCGTGAATTTTACGATATCGACTATCTGTTTTTCCTCTCTCTCTCTCTCTCTCTCTCTCTCTCTCTCTCTCTCTCTCTCTCTCTCTCTCTCTCTGTCTGTCTCTCCCTCTCTCCTGTTCCTGTTATACTTTTCCCTCCTCATCCTCCCCTTCTTCTTCTTTTTCTTCTTCTTCATCTTCTTCTTCTTTTTCTTCTTCTTCTTCTTCTTCTTCTTCTTCTTCTTCTTCTTCTTCTTCTTCTTCTTCTTCTTCTTCTTCTTCTTCTTCTTCTTCTTCTTCTTCTTCTTCTTTTTCTTTTCCTCCTACTCCTTCTTCTTCTTCTTCTTCTTCTTCTTCTTCTTCTTCTTCTTCTTCTTCTTCTTCTTCTTCTTCTTCTTCTTCTTCTTCTTCTTCTTCTTCTTCTTCTTCTTCTTCTTCTTCTCCTCCTCCTCCTTTTCTTCTTTCTTCTTTCTTTCTTTCTTTCTTTCTTTCTTTCTTTCTTTCTTTCTTTCTTTCTTTCTTTCTTTCTTTCTTTCTTTCTTTCTTTCTTTCTTTCTTTCTTTCTTTCTTTCTTTCTTTCTTTCTTTCTTTCTTTCTTTCTTTCTTTCTTTCTTAACAAACCCACACTCATCAGTTGATTCTACAAATACAACAGCCATTGGCAGTCTTATTGACTATGCCGAACTTTAAAACTTAATTTAGAAATTTGTCCTCTGTCATTACCTTTCATTTTAGGTGTTTCTTCCCATTCCTTCAAAAGACTTTGCTATATTATTATGTTTATTTTTATTTTGAAGCTATATCATTCTTATATTATTATAATATACCAATGCTGGGCTTTATAGGTTGACACAAATCAAATAGTTTGGCCATGTAACAACAATGGCAGCAGACAGAGCACAACAGAGAGCAGTGCTATGCAGATACAGCGGTAACAGACCAGAGGTCGACCACGCAGAAATGGACCGCAGAAATATCAGAGATACTGAAAGTAGTTTCTACGAAGCGAACAGAAGGGTCCGTTCCAGTGATGGCTTCCTTTCCAGGCGCCGCGAGACATTCCGGGAGTAGAGAAAATAAGAAGCAGAAGATATTATTATTATATTTTCTTTTATTTTATTAATAAGCTACTTTATTCACAGAACGGACGATTTCTCAGTGGCTATTTCAGGGAGAAGATCATTAATCAGAATTTTTCATTTAGGCTTTTCTTCGCTAAGAAGAAACGAATGAGAATTTCTACGTTAAGATGCAATCCCAAATCATAACACTGCATGGCATGAGCGATAACAGAATTGCCGGTGGATGCTGTTTGATTTTCTGTCAAGTCGTCAAGGCAGTTTGACAGGTAGACACGTTATTAATGGTCACAATATCTCCACGTGGGACGCCGTGAGTTGGGGGCATTTGTCCTCGAGTTGTCAGTGATCTTATCAAGACAAGAGATTTTTTACAGTAAGCGCCTGCCATGACAAGTTTTAAATGACGTCACCTGGAGCTCAGCACCGTCGTGGCTGAATGGTGGTTAATTAGTTCGTTCTGGCCGTGTCTGGATGGTGTTTTGTGTTTCCGGTCAGGAGCGCTGACACAAAGAAACTACTGCTTTTCTTTTTTTTTGGGGGGGGGGGGGGGGGAAGGGGGAGGGAGCACTTAGGCGCATTACACATTTCTAGATTGATGGGGAGGGAGAGGGGCGCTAGGGAAGGGGACTTAGTATGGTCATTCTAGTGTGAGAACATATAATAATAATAATAATAATAATAATAATGTTCTGCTAGCACATATATTTATACCTCGTAGAGACTAACCTGGACATATTCTTACCCACTTTTTAGTCCCCACTGAGAATGTACAAGGGATTGCAACCTTCCTAATCGTTGCCATCTGAGTCATTTAGAAAACTTTTAAATAATTAAAAAATAGTTAATAATAACGGCAATGATACTGTGTAATAGTTAATAATAACGGCAATGATACTGTGTAATAGTTAATAATAACGGCAATGATACTGTGTAATAGTTAATAATAACGGCAATGATACTGTGTATACATGTAAATAAAAATACAAGTAAAATAAAATACTCTGAATTGTATAGACAAATACTTTTGTATACAATATCTTCACACAGTTAAATGGGTTCGCGTAGTCCCGTTCACATATATTTTTGGAGAGGGAAAAAAGGATATGGGGAGGTGGGAGGGGGGGGGGGGGGGCTGTTAAGGAGCCCGAGCCCTCTTGTTCCGGCGCCCATGCCGAGAACGACAATAAATACAATCCTTCTAGAAACTGGAAGACCGAGACAGTCATTAATGAGTTACCCTGTCCTGTAATCTCCAGGCGTGTGATTTTTATCGATGCCGACCTGTTTCCGATTGCGAGTGGGGTTTTTACGTGTATTTTGTTCACTGCGGCAATTGTCAACATCTTTTGATTTACGCTTTCTCTGCTGTAGAGATAAGAGAAAGCTTTTTCAATATGGCCTTTGTGAAGTCCTAGTAGAAAGTGGTATTTGTTGCCTTGGCGCTTCCTGTAACCCATTTCTGAGTGGGTGTGAGATGAGATTCCTGTAAAGAGCAGTCATTGAAACTGGATGAGACAGACCCCCCAAAATGTTATAAGAGGAGTTTTAGGGGAAACCCGATACGTTGAATAAACGGAGAACATTGGGGTCCGTCCAGACCACAGGCTGTACAGGATTTGGAAATCATCCTACTTGTCTTCTTCGCGTTGATCAGCTGTAAACTGGCAGAAAGTTCTAGTTGTGTCATCTGCTTCTGGGCTTTGGTCTTGTTCCTAGACTTGAGAGTTGTATGCACATCCGTTGTACAGATCCGACTTATTTGTATGCAGACTGTTGATTCCTTACCTCTCATGCAGATGCACTTCGACTTTCCCTAAGTAACATCTTTTTTTACGACATGCTTGATAGCAAGGTAATGGGTCTATTCTGTGTGCTCTCCAAAAGTGGGCTATGGTACCAACACATGGAGGAAGTCATTTAATCATGTCCTGCGAAAATAAACAATTTAACAAACTATTTAGTAAAGCAACCAAGAGCTAACAAACGCTGATGTCGATTTGTGATCCCATGTAAAAGATATGAATCAGTAGAGAATGATGATTATTATGGCCTGGAGAGAATGAGGCACATAGTTTAACCAGAGGGTCTGGCCGGCTCACTACACTCAGAGGAAAGGCAAGACGAACATATAACCAGATTGTGACCGGTATCATCAGTATTGGAACTCTGCGCTGGCTGCTGAAGATTAAGACGGAGCATGCATGGGAATGCCCCGAGTGCTGTGATGTCAGTTCTAGACTTAACTCAGCTCAACTCAACTCAGATACGCAACTGAATTGTTAACCCGATATCAGTAACAATGATTTGCTATGAGAATTGTCTTAACCTCGCTTTCCACATAGTTTTTAGAGAAATAACCCCCAGAAATGAACCACACGAGATGTATCACAAGGCTTGTGAAGTGTTTTAGGTTTGTAGTCGTTGTTGTTGTTGTTTTGCTTTTTGTAAGAAGTGAGTGAACTAAACAAAATCGCCATAAGCTGTTTTGGTTGATTTTGTTGTGTTTTGCTTTGTTGGATACAAGTTGATCGAACTGAACAAAATCGCCATTTAGCTAAATTTTTTATCATTTCCCTTTTGACTTCAATAATTTTGTTTTTAGTTTTCTATTTTATTTCCCTCTGCTGGCATAATATTTCTTATCCCCATTGAGCTGGCTGACTCTAACTGTGATGATTCTTTGCAAAAGTTAATGACAAGGATTTAAAACGTCACACTTTAATTGCAGTCATTTCGTTACTTTACTTTACTTTTTTCCTTCCACGTATGCCGCTAAGCGTTGTGGGGAGATGCAAGTTCCTGTCATAAGCAAGGCGGGCAGCATCTGATGTTCTGAGGCCATGCTTTTGGCAGGTTTCGGAGACCCCGTCAATCCACAGTTTCCTTGGTCTTCCTCTTGCCTCATATCCTGAGCTTCTTTGGTTGAAAATTTGTGATGTTATTTTGTCATTTTTCATCCTGGTTAGATGTCCAAACCATTTCATTCTTTGATGTTCTATGTAGTCTAAACATGGTGTAGTTTTGACAGTGTTTCTAATGTCTATGTTCTTTATCCTGTCTAGTCTGGTCTTATTCGCTGCTTTTCTTAGACATTTCATTTCACAGGCTTCTATTTTTCTTTCATGGGTCTTGTTGATTGTCCATGTCTGGCACTGGTAGCAGAGTGTTGGAATGAAGATGGTGTTTATCAATTGTCTTTTGGTCTTCATGGATGTTTAAGCAGAGGTGATAGTTGGTATGTGACAGCATTTGCTTTCTGTATTCTTGTTTCTATCTCTCTGTCCATTCTTCCATCCTCTGTAAATATACTGCCCAAGTATTTGAACTCTTTGGTTTGCTTGATTTTGGCACTTCCAACATTTATATTCAGTGGCCTGTGTGTTCTGCTGATCTTCATAACTTCTATTTTTTCTGTACTGATTTTCATATTATGTTGTAAACAGCTGTTGTTGAGAGTAGTCAGATGTTCCTGTAGATCATATTCATTTTGATACAGTATGCTTTGATCATCAGCAAAAAGTAATTCGTTTATAGCATACACGTCTGGGTTTGCTTCTACATTGATCTTATCCATGTATGTTATGAAAAGTCATTTCCTTTCCGGGTTAAAATTGTTATTGATCAACATTTTAACTTAAGTGCTCTGATTTAGTGTGCATGATGTTGGAATGTTGACTACAAATGTAAGCAGTATCACGGGTTGCTTGAATATTAATATAAATGTTGTGATAGGCAAACGTTTATCTTTATGTTTTGTGATGAGTACATTAAATACAGCACGTGTGTGTTAGATAATTAGATAGTTCAACCTTCAGTCAGTTAGCTAATCAGTCATTCTGTCGTTATTCATTTAGTTATTTAGTGAATCAGTAAGTTACTCATTTAGTTAGTCATTTGGCTAGTCGAGTGAATCGGCTGTTGCGGTAATAGAGTCAGAGGTCGACCACACAAAACGAAGGGTCCATTCCAGAGATATCTTCCTCACTTGACGCTACCACGCATTCCATGAATAGAGAGGAGGAGGAGGAGGAGAAGAAGAAGAAGAAGAAGAAGAAGAAGAAGAAGAAGAAGAAGAAGAAGAAGAAGAAGAAGAAGAAGAAGAAGAAGAAGAAGAAGAAGAAGAAGAAGAAGAAGAAAAAGAAGCAGAAGAAGGAGAAGCAGAAGAAGAAAAGAAGAAGTCTTTAATAAGCTATAAATTATTTGACTTAACAAGAAGAAGAAAAACAAAGTTTTTTGGTAGGCTATTCATTATTTGATTGCGCCATTTCACTGAAGCTTCTGGTCAGTCTGCCCTCTGTTTCATTGCCTTCCAAGCCACAGTGACCTGAAATCCATTCTGGACGAATGTTCTACTGAATACCTGAGTCACTCGCTGTCAACCTTCCTAATGCCTCGACCTTTTAATAAGTTCCTCATGTTCTGGCGACCCCCAATCAAAAAATTATATTAGTTGCTGCTTCAAAACTTCAGTGAAATTAGTGTCTTTCGATGGTCTTACACGACCCATGCGAAAGAGTCGTCTGACCCCCACAGGTTGAAAACCGTTGGTCTAAATGAATTGGCTAGTGCGTCAAGTCTACAACTGCGTGTCAGTTTGGGTCAACAATTGCTTGTAGACAGTGTTGCCACTTTTCTTTGACAAAAAACATCCGAAACGGAGTCCAAAAATATCTAAAAACATCTAAATTTGCGTGGAAAACATCTATAAAAAAAACATTCAAATAGGAAGAGTCCAAATTACATAGCAATTGATATGATTTACCCTATAGAATCATGTCCTTATTTTTACTGAAGTCTGCATAACAATATCCACAGGATAGCCTTAGCTTGGATAATGAAGTTCAAGCTTCAGATCCAAAATGTTTCTGGTATGCTTTAGCTGTTCCAATTTCTTTTAATACCCAATCAGGGAGCTGATAAGTGGAACAGCTTTTTCCTACTCTTATCAGGCCGAATTGTATTGTCAAGATAGCATAAGGAGGTAAAATTTCATCCTGTTTCTTAGGTTAGATTTGATAAATTCACTCCAAATGAAAAACATCTACCATCTAAACGTCAAAAACGCCATCTAAATGCAAGGGAAAACATCTAAATCTGAATGTAAAACATCCAAAGTGGCAACAATTGCTTGTAGACCTGACATAGCGTCAGCCAGAAAGACATTTGCTGAGCTGTTTGTTCAAGAAAGAAGATGCCACCAGAAGTGCATCTGCCTCTGCTCTGAAATGGAATAAATATGATGTCAGCCAATCGCGTGATTGTTTGTTACTTAGTTCTGCCGTGAAGTAATGCAGGCACGCTATCACTGTCACAATTAACGCAGAGTGGAATAAGCTGGACAGGGTCACCGACTCAAAGAAAACATTTGGGATCAGCCAACCACTGTTGTAAATAATTTATGTTTTAGGGACAGAAAAGGTAGGGTGGGGCAGGGGGAAATTAAAGGGATTAAACCTTGTTTAGTGCTAATAATAATTTGCTGCATCGCCGAAAAATATAATAACAATATATTTCAAATAAGATTAAATGTATAAATAAATGCTTGAAAAATTAGAACGGTAATTTATGACTAGGCTGACTATCTAGGGGCCCTAGCATACATTGTTGCTGGTTTGGGGCAGGAGGTGGTAGGGCAGACCCGTTATATTCCTAAAGGGGGTCCCCTCCCCCTCCTTTCGTTAAAAAAGTTGTTGGAGACTTAAGATGCCTGAGCTTCCCAGGTTTCGGCGCCGCTGGGGAAGAAAAGAGAGAGAGAGAGAGAGAGAGAGAGAGAGAGAGAGAGAGAGAGAGAGAGAGAGAGAGGGGGGGGGGGCTGACATATCTGAATGAAACAATAATCAGCCTACATTAGAAAGTGCCGTCGCCTGAATATCATATGAACCCTGATTCAGCACGAACGCGCCCAGCACGATAACTCAATCCAATTTGCGCGTGAGTCATAGTCTTACAGAATCAGATGTTACAAGGAGCGTGTGTCTGGTGGGTGTGCCCGCTGCTCCCACACCCACCCACGTCACCCGGCTTGATGTCATCTGTAGCTGGAGCGGTGGTTTTCACCCTTTTGAAAAAGGCGCTGAGCTGATTCAAGAACCGACATTACAGCATTCGGGGCATTCCTATAAGCGCTCCATCTCCATCTTCAGCAGCCAGTGAAGAGTTCCGATACTAATGGTGCCAGTAGCATTCGGATTAAACGTCTGTCTTGCCTTTCCTCTGAGCCTCGAGCATCTGCCAGAACTTTTCATCACTCCCCGTTGCATCAATCTCACCAGACTGTGGTGATCCATCTGCTCCTCCGAACTGTACACGCTCTCCCACAAGGTACTAACCATGTTTTGCCTTATCATGCATCAGTATTCAAACAAGTTGTGCAGAGCCGGCCAGTCTGTGCCACTGTTCATTTCCCAACACAGCGGCGTTTCCTGGTGAAAAAATCCAGACAAAACCCCTCACCTGTGTCCTTCGCAGTGAAGCATGCCACTCTGCACGAAGCATGCACTTAGTTTATCATATAAATTAAATATTTGTTTAAATAATTATTAATTTTTTAAAATGATTAATTATATATTAATTTATCATCTTGTGCCGATTGGTCTATAAAAATATAGGTCTAGCCCTATATGCCCTATACGACTGAAGGCGTGAAAAGGGTCCTTTACTTTTTTTACTTCTTGAAAATAAATATTTTAAAAAATTAAACTATAACAAAATGTAAGTACTACAAATTGTTACAGGTACAAATGCAGTCACTTTCAAAATTGCTTGGTGCCCCTGTGAAAACTCCATGTGCCTCCCCGCCCATTTCTAAAACAGGACTGGTCGCGGCCCTCCCCCTCCCAGGCTGGAGACCACTCACTAAAGAGTTCGGCTGCTGCTGCTGCTGTCTGTGCAGCTGGTATAGAGAGGAATTCGGTATGCGCTGATTGGATTGGACAATTCGCTGATTGGATTGGACAGTGGAGGGTAACGCTTGGACAGTGGAGGGTAACGCTTGGACAGTGGAGGGTAACGCTTGGACAGTGGAGGGTAACGCTCGGACAGTGGAGGGTAACGCTCGGACAGTGGAAGGTAACGCTTGGACAGTGGAGGGTAACGCTTGGACAGTGGAGGGTAACGCTTGGACAGTGGAGGGTAACGCTCGGACAGTGGAGGGTAACGCTTGGACAGTGGAGGGTAACGCTTGGACAGTGGAGGGTAACGCTTGGACAGTGGAGGGTAACGCTTGGACAGTGGAGGGTAACGCTTGGACAGTGGAGGGTAACGCTTGGACAGTGGAGGGTCTTCATTTATGTATGGGTTTTATGCAAGGCTTTTATTCTTTACTTTTAAAAAAAAAAAATGATTATCGGATGTATTAGTTCATGGGAAAGCCCGTACGCCTAAAAAAAACTATCTATCATCCAGATGCAAAACAGCTGTCAAATAATTGGTTGGACCCCAGGGTATTCTTGTGCCCAATTTGAACCAGATGTCGAAGTCAATTTAGGAACCACTGGTTTTCAAAGAACGAACAAACGTTATTTTCAAAGGTTCCCAGATTTGGAAGGTCCGTCCTAAATTATTAACACTCATCTTCCACACATCATTATTTATTCATAAAACAATATGCATAAACTAGTAATGTATGTGTGTGTGTGCGCACGCGCCTGCCGCTATCGAAACCCACTGTTGGCTGCGTGGATTTTTGTTTCATGGTCGACCCAGCCTAAAATGGATACCAGGATGTATGTCCTGGGGAAGTAAAGACGACCGGCGTAATGCTGACCACATATTACTCACCTAGTGCCAGTTGGTCTTTAAAATGTGGGTGCTCTTCCCTTTTTCACCCGATTTGCCTAACGGCGTGAAAGGGGATCTTTCCTTTTTCTTTTAAACGTGATGAGGGCTTCTTCTGATAGTCCATGCCGTGTGGTGATGGTAGTCATGTGTGTCCACAACCTTTCTGTCATATTTTCTCTTTCTTAGTCAACTCTGACACATGGTCTTCCATGCCATGATGTCAGACTGTCGAACATCTTCTCTCGGTCTTCGTCCTTCCACGACCGCCACAATGTACTCCAGTTTTCACCTTTTCATCCCATGACCAAAGAATATAGACTGTCCCCTTCTGATGTAGGCAGTCAGTTATCTTCGTGAGTCAGTTTCGTTACAACATCTTCAAAAATTACTCATTATTTATATCCAGGTTATTCTCGTCATTCATCTTTAAAACTACATTTCCGCAGCTTTTAAATAATTGAAAAGTAATTGTCCAAATGTCATTGATTCACTTCCTTATATCAACGTCGGATAATTTCTTGCTTTATTTTAATTTAATTCCTGATATGCCCCCTCCACACAACGCGGTCTATGGCATTTAGTGTATGTGTGTGACTGTATAGTCTTTCACATTACTACCTGTATAGTCTCCTTTCACATTACTACATGTATAGTGTTCCACATTACTACCTGTATAGTTTTTCACATTACTACCTGTATAGGCTTTCACTTTACTGCTTGTATAGTCTTTCACATTACTGCCTGTATAGTTTTTCACATTACTACCTGTATAGTCTTTCACATTACTACCTTTATAGTCTTTCACATTACTACTTGTATAGTCTTTCACATTTCTACCTGTATAGTCTTTCACATTACTACCTGTATAGTCTTTCACATTACTGCCTGTATAGTCTTTCACATTACTACCTGTATAGTCTTCTTTCACATTACTACATGTATAGTGTTCCACATTACTACCTGTATAGTTTTTCACATTACTACCTGTATAGGCTTTCGCTTTACTGCCTGTATAGTGTTCCACATTACTACCTGTATAGTCTTTCACATTACTACCTGTATAGTCTTTCACATTACTACCTGTATAGTGTTCCACATTACTACCTGTATAGTTTTTCACATTACTACCTGTATAGTCTTTCACATTACTACCTGTATAGTCTTTCACATTACTACCTGTATAGTCTTTCACATTACTACCTGTATAGTCTTTCACATTTCTACCTGTATAGTCTTTCACATTACTACTTGTATAGTCTTTCACATTACTACATGTATAGTATTCCACATTACTACACACACAACCATTACTCAGCCTAACTAACAGTATTACATATTTCAGAGAGTCGCAGTTCCAACTTTATAGCTAACGGGTCGCCTCCTAGTTGCTTCATTTCTGAGCCCACGAAAACCACACAGAACGTCCATCACTGTCTCTTGTGACAAAATTGATAGACTGCAGTTTTACAGAGCCAGTAGCACAAAAATAAAACCCTATTATAAACGTGATTACTTGTGAGAGAATCTTCTCTAGTGCACTACGTGTGATCCAGTGTGGCATGATCTCTCTTAGCACATATGAACTGGCTGCCTGTCTGCCTAGAGCATCGCACAAAGCACTAACTGGAGCAACGACCCCATTAATCATCGAAGTAATTACACTTGTCAATCAAAAGACGTAGTCCGAAAATGAACCCCTCAACTTTCAGACCACTCTGCCAGTCATACCCCCCTGACAATATTATATCTTCGACAATTGCTAGGTCAGACTGTTGATTTCCTTTGTGGACAATGAACGTGTGGGTTATTCTTTTTGGCGATGGAAGGGTCAACTAGACTATGCCTAGGGAGGTTAAACACCACTGTCTGGGGTTAATAACTAGAATACAAAGTAACGTTAAGTCTGGTCCTTTGATGACGTTCACCGATAATGTATGAGTTTTAGAACCCACTGTAATGTGGTAAATGTTTTGTTTAGTTACGCTAAACTGTGCATGCGTTTTTCCGTACCATTTTCCCCAGACTGTCGATACATCTAATTATCTTATCGGAAATTGTGGTTTTTACCCCTTCTTCCAGGACATAAATGCGTGGTACCCGTACTCATATTTGCGCTTTTTTTTCGGGGGTGTCCGTGGCGAAGTGGTCAAGCCAGTTGTCTCGTGTTCTGAAGGTCGTTTGTGTACTCCACGGCTGCGCACTTTTTTAACGAGTGCAGTTTTTACTGAGATCAGTGAGGATCGTCACCGGAGCAACGGAATTCGTGCTCTGTGTGATGCTCTCGGCAGGCGGCTAGCCGTTCTGCGGAGAGAGACCGAGCCTTGAGTGAAGTCGATCCTCTCGACTTTAACCTAAATTTTTTTTTCTTTTCTTTCCTTTAATTTTTTAATTTGCGCTTTTGGGCCTATACATCTGACTTCTGCAGGTATCTGTAGCCTGGGTTAGCATTTCTGGTAAAACTGAGTCTCAAACTTCAATAATTACAGTATTCTCTATTTCTTTTAATCATGTCAACCACCACGGAGTCTTTCCTTAGGCTTGTAACATGGGTGATGAATATTTTCAGTATTTTCTGGAAATTGGTTGGTACGGAAAAGCACCCAGAAATAGTTACACTACTCATACTGTTCTTGGTTTGGAATCTTTGACACTTGTATTGTCTTCGCAAAACTTTCTGTGCTGTAATTTACTCGTTGTTGTGAGCAGAGGCCACAAAATGTTAACCGTTCTGAAACCTGAGGTCGTGCGATGCACTTTCTTTTAGGACGTAGGCTGAGACTGTGGTGTAGGGAGGTTGAGGTGGATGTTGTAGGGTCGTTAAAAGCGGTGACGTCGTGAAATATAGAACCCACGGTATCGCCGGTGACAGCACCGGAGACAATACAACGTGACTCCCCTGTAACATGGACTAACCCGTGTGACAGGTGAGCAAGCATGAATTAAAGGTCAACCAGTGTGTATTTGGTCCGAAAAACGTAATAAGAACCACGGTTATTATATTTGTATGAATTCTAGCCAGTCCCATTGTGTTCTCCGTGTTATTAATATAACTGTACGCGTAGACGATCAATTATCTTGGATCGTTTTGCAAAAGATCTGCAGCGCGCAGGGGAGAAAAAAAAAAGTACTCGTCCTTTTAATCACATTGCCTTTTGCTCCATTATTCGTTGGTTACAGAAGAAAGAAACGGAGCACTTGTAAGAATGTTCCCAGTGCTGTGAGAGCATTCCATTATTTCATTCAGTCATCATGGTTTTTTACAGAATTAATTTCACCTCTATAAGAGATTTTGTGCCCATCTGTTAAGGGTGTTTTTTTTTTTTTTCATTGCTTTTTTTTTTATAGCTCATAACGGCATGAAAATTTAACTTCAGCTAGCCATCGATTGAATCCGTTTCCCTAGTGTTTTACACAATTACCTTAATGTTTCTTCAAGGCAGCGTTGTTATTACAATGTAAATTGTCTAAACGTGGTAGCGAATCTTCACACCAAAGAATATCCGTCGCCGTCGTCCGCATCTGATTGACTGGAAAATAGATATGTAGGGGAATTTGCCCTTTTATGTCAGGAAAAGTGCCGCCTTTGCCATTGACGTAAAACCTCCGGATCGTTCTGCCTAGTTGTCAGTTGAATTTAATTACAGGGAAGTGGCTTTGTGATGGTCTTCAATAGAATTTGAATATGGCCTCTAATTGTCGCAAAACCTGCCCCCCCCCCCTTCTCTCTCTCTCTCTCTCTCTCTCTCTCTCTCTCTCTTTCTCTCTCTCTCTCTCTCTCTCTCACTCACTCACCTTCCCAGCTAGAATAAAATGATTTGTGCAGTAGAGGCAGTGTTGCCACTTTGGATCTTTTATATCCAAATTTAGATCTTTTTCATTGCATTTAGATACTGTTTTTGGCGTTTAGATCGTAAACATTCTTCTAGAAACTTTTCATATGGAGTTAGATATTTTATAGATTTTTTTCTTTCATTGTCAATTTAATAATTACTGTGTAAAATATTTACTACAATATTTTTGTTTTGGTCTGGCACGTACATTGCGACAACTGCCATTACTTGAACTTTGAACTCTCACTGGGGTCAACGCACAAATATCTGGCAGCCCCGGTACTGATTAATAAAACCGCGCATAAATCATACTAACTTTGTTTCAACCGTATCCTCACTGTGCTGACTTTGCGTTTCTTTTTCATGTGATTAAAAAAAATAATTGCTTACCTTCTTATGTGGCTTTCACTTTGAAAAAACCTTTCAACATGCCAAAAGTAAAGTATGAGCTAAAAAGTTGGAAAGAGTGGTTGCATGATGACAAAATTAAAAACTGGGGATATGACCAAAGCTTGTTGTAAGTACTGCAAGTGTGAAATTAAAGCAAAAATACAAAAGTCAAAGACTCATGCAGAGACTAAAAAAGCATAAAACTGCAGTTTCATTTAAAGATATTACACCGCTGACATCTGTTTTCAGAACTATACTGATAAATGAATCATCAAAAGTTGAAGTATCAGTTGCAATGTTTTTAATTTGTCACTGCGCAATTTCAAACTGTGACCATTCGATCGATTTGTAAAAAATCTTGGACTAGTTCAGTTTAAAAATGTGATGTAGAAAGTATAGTTTAGGAACTGAAAAAACCTTTTAATCAGCAAACAGTTAGGCTTGAAGAATTTGGCTGTAATTGGTACTGATAATGCCTCAGTGAAGTTGGTATAAACAATGGCGTTTATGCCAAGTTGAAGGAAATTAACCATCGTTAATACTTATAAAATGTATGCGTCATTCTTTGCAGCTAGCATTATCACATGCTTCATCTAAATATTTACCAAGGAATCTGGAATACCTTATTGCTGAAACACTTTACTTGGTTTTTCAAATCATTTGTCAGACAACAGCAATACAATACATTATATACAGCCTTGAATGATGGTTCCACACCACCGAAAATTCTGTCAGATTGCAAAACTAGATGGTTATCAATTTAACAGCTGTTGAAAGAATTATGAAGCAATGGCTGAAGTTGAAGACACACTTTGAAATAACAAGACAAAGTGAAAAGTGCTGCACAGCTGAAATAATATATGGAATGTACAGTGATGAAAAAAATGTGTCATTCATTCTCTTTTATAACCTATTCTAATGGAAGTGCAAAAAGTTAATAAACTGTTTGAATCTAAACTTGTTGATAAAGTTAAATTACTTGATGATCTCACCTTGCTATTTCACTCGGTAAAAGACTGGTGTTGCCAACTTCTAAAGCTGATTTGCTCACTTGCACTATAGGGAGCTATTTGGCTCCTAAGCCACACCTTGGATATTAAATCGAATCAAAAATTGATGATTTAAAAACAAAAGGACTGTTAACAGAGAATGAAGAGAACAACTTAAGAAAACGCTGTAAAGATTTCCTTATCTCATTATTGAAGCAATTGAAGCAGAGACTTCCTGAAAATCTAGATGTTTTGAAAAATATTTTACTTTTTTTCTGTGAGCACATACTTCAGCCAATAAAGGTCATACCTAAATATTGTAAAGTTATGAAATTTTTAGGGTCTACTGATAATAGTGTCGCGGAAGCAGAATATCAGTTAACCAAAATCAAGTTAGCTGAATGGACAAAACAGAAACTAAAGCGTTTTGGGGTGAAGTGAGAAAATTTATAGATGCCTCATCAATCAAACAGTCCATTCTGTAAGCTCTTTAAAGTGCCATGTCTGCCATGACACTACCCCATTCAAATGCTGACGTAGAAAGAGTTTTCAGTGCTAGGAATCATATCAAATCTAACCTAAAAAACAGGATGAAATTTGACCTCTTAAATGCTATCGTGCCATTAAAATTCGGCCTGATGAGACTGGAGAAATAAGCCTACTGTTCCACTTATAATGAAATTTGAACAGCTAAAGCATACCAGGGTCATTTTGGATCTGAAGCTTCAACTTCATTATCCAAGCTACGTTTATCCTGTGGATCTTGTGAGGCTAACATCAGTGAAGGCGAGGACATGATTATGTAGGGTAAGTCAAAACAAAAGATATGTAATTTTTGACTTTTTCAATTTGGATGTTTTTTCTAGATATTTTCCACGCAGATTTAAATCTTTTTAGATATTTTTTGACACCGTTTTGAATATTTTTTGTCAAAGAAAAGTGGCAACACTGAGTAGAGGTTTCTATCGCAAGCCATGCACAGAAAAACTTGTTACAGGGGCGGGTTGGGAAAAGGAGCAGCGACGAGGAAGCGAACTTAAGATGGAGAGACCCGATTATCAGGGGTGCCGACACAAAGAAAATTTGAAGGGTGTACAGTCCGTTATAATTATCTAGGGATATATTTTAATACAAAAAAATAGAACGTCTATTCATGGTTAGGGGAAACCATTAGTCCCACTCCGCCATCCCCTTTTTTCCCCTTTTCCGTTTGCAAATTTGTTGAGAGGGGGGTTTTCTGCCCCTTCCCCCTACTTTCCAGTTTTGTTAATTCTGTAGATAGGGCTCAGTGTACACTACACCCCCCCCCCCCCACGCAACCAACCAGGCTGTGGCGTTCCTGGTAAGGAGTGATTACACACAGAAATTTAATAGAGATCTGAATGATAGATTATAGCCTAGCGTCGATCGGGTAGTAACCCTTCTGCTTCTAACTCAAGCCTGATTCCAGAGAAGCTCAGCGCAGTACACAAACTCCGGAGCACCGGCCTGGATCCTGAAATACTCACAATTTCTCCCGGGCAGCGCCGTTTGTCTACTCTTTTCAATTTTCAACTGCTAAGTTATTTTTTACATGCGCAACGATACACGCGGGCGACCGATCTTACTACTCAGAAACCAGGTGGAAAATCCCAGCCTTCACCGGGGCCTCAACCCGGGACCTCCAGCACTGAAGGCTGACGCCACGCCTAGAGACCACCCGGCCCTCCATTCAACACTTCTGTTTTCATCCAGTATTTCTCTGTTAGAACCTTTGTAATTGGTTTTCTCCGTGCAATCATCATTAGCTAGGGCCTTGCTGACTGGCATGGGCGATCCTACCGTTCCACAACCAGCTATCTTCAACAGCATGTATCAGATCGGGTGCTGACACCCCTCTCTGTCATGACAGAAGGCTGGCTGTCAGCAGTCTACTCGCGTTGTTTTCCTTTAGCTCTCTCTCTATCTGTCTCTCTCCAGTGGTTCACCATACGGCCTGTTAATCTTTGCATCCACAGCTCCAAGGCCCCCACTCTGTTCGATGTTCTAATTATCTGTTCATGAATGCCAGAAAATGTCATGGAAAGTAAAGCCTGCAAGATGCTGACCATTGATTGCCGAGTAGTCTAAAAAACAGAGTTCTAGCTGCCTTTACTTCCTGCACAATTCCTGGTACCTAATTTAACCTTGGTCGACCTGGGTGACCATTAACTTAAAAATCCGTCTCAATGCGGATTCGGATCCAGGACCATAGAGTCGACAGGCACGCATTTTAATCATAACACCTTCTAGTAAATATAGTTGTTATTTCTTGAATATTTTCGACTCAGCTCAACTCATATACCTAGACAATTGATTGCCTGACAGTTTACCGCCAATATTTATGTGAGCTGCCACCAAAGGGCGCATAAATATGTATTTTCCTTTCTGTGTATGTTTTATCTCCTGTCGTTTAGGGAGATGTTGAATACTTTCGGGGAGAAGAAGAAATAAATGCATGCGTGCTAATTTGTGTTTCTTGACATAGGAGAGGGAGAGGAGAAAGAGACAGAACGAGTCAGAGAAAGAACGAATGAACGAACCTTATTTTTGAAGGGTTGCAAATTGTGCAGGCGTGCCTCTCTTACATTCGGCCTTTTCAAAAACTCATATTTCATACTTGAAGACTATTTTTGTCAACATAGCATGTAATTTTCATGTAACAACATACGCGGGTATGAGATAAAAACCTAACGACGTGGATGGCATTTGCGCATATGAGAGAGGGAATGTATGTATATACGTGTGTATATGTGTCTGTGAGGAAACGGTCCAGTAAACCTGTGTGGTTAATTCTTATATCGATTGTGCACGCCCGAAAGCTTCGTGATACAAACAGATTTAACAGTTTTGATTGTTTTGAAAAAGTATAGAAACTCAAGACAAGGAAATCCTTAAGGGAAAATAATAAACTATTTCATATATTTGCGACAAACCTGATTAATTTATCAAGTTGCGGGTGGGAGTGGCGGGCTGTCAAGAGGCTGTAAGCGTGGTGGGGGGGGGGGGGGGGGGGGGGGGTGTCTTTGCTTGTTCGAGAGAGGGGGGAGGAGGGGGGTGGGGGGGGGGGGGGGGGACTTGCTATGTCCTGTAATTAAATACGCCTAGTCATTCATAATGCAGAGATGGGTTCGTGATATGAAAACAGGGGTCGTACTACAGTAGAGAGTAACATTTCTTTCTTGCAGGGAAACGTTACTTACGGCTTTAATTACATTTCCGTTAATTTTTTTCTACATCTTCTTACTTAAAATGTTTAAAAACATGGTACTGCAGTGAGCAATAGGGAGAAGAAAGAAGGCAGATTGTGATCTGTTCCCAGTTTATGGGATTTTGCTAAACGTAATTTCTCTTAACTATTACTTGCATATATATGTGGTCACATATGTGTAAAATTGATTTGAAATTAGGCCTAACTACTGCCAAAAAAACTTTAGCATTTTTTAAAACTGTTGCAAGACATACTTTTTGTGTTTAAAAAAATAGTTATTGATTTGTTTGTGATAAGTCCTCATGGATGAAAACATAACTGTACACAACCTCAATTTCCTTACACAGGTTCGAAAAGTAAACTGTTCACCTTTCAAACCTGTAGGAAAATTACTTTGACATCTCCACGGAGGATCCCTCATCCGCATGGTGGGCACTTTATGTCACCGGATGTTGAACGCTTTGTGTGATGTCCTGGTTGGGTAACAATTTTACTTACTCTGATTTGCTGGTAGAACTGAATTATTGTGTTGTGTTTGAGTAGAAAGTATGTCGCCACCAACATGAACGCTTTAGAAAGCTGTGATCTAAAGGTTGTTGCGTATCCTTTACAGGACGTTGCAGAACCAACCCCGGTGTGGTTTTTCTAGGCAAATTTACGTACAGTAGTTTGCTTACTACACGGTCGGCTTTCTTGATACCACTGTCGAAACCAACGCAAGGCGCATGGCCCGCAGCTGGGATCGAACCCGGCATCCTCGGCATTACGAAGCGTTCGCATCGACTTAGCCACAGAGCCGACAAGATGTGATCTACAGGTTCGAAAAATAACTGTGCAGCCTTTTCACATCTGACCGAGAAGAAACTGCCATCACTGCCTCAGTTGACCATGTCTGCGGTGTGGGCCTGGAAAAGGGGGTTGGGGGAGGGGAGGGGAATCATTTAGGCTGAGGGTTTAGGACCGCGTGGCTCAGTGTTTCCGCCAGTGTCTGTGCAGGTTAGAATTCTACCGACAGAAATACAAAAACCCCTAACTGACCGAAGGGTTTGCGTTCTTACCGTTCGATGAGCCGCTCCCATTTAAAATCTCAGTCAATTACGGTGACAAGCTTGACTGCATGTCCCAGGGGTTGAAAGATGCCTGGAGCTGTCAAATGTGAACATTTTACTTAGGGCACCTGAATGTTAGTGAATCAGTGTAGAACAAACATAATCAGTCGTTTACACCTGGGATCTGTTGGGGATGAGATCAAAGCACTCATGGGGTCTGTCCGGAGTGCTGTGATGATTCGTTTCCGGTCGAGTTCACAATTTAGAGGCTGGCGGGCGCTTTACTTTCAGGTAACTTCCACGCTTTACTTTGAATGCACGTGAATCCGCTAGAGCCATTTGGAAGGCACAGGTGCAAGTGGAAGCAAAACTATTAAAACTGAAGATGCCCCAATGAAATGAGCATGTTCTACGGTGCCTTTTTGGTGAAAGGCGCGGCGTTCTGGAGATCCATTGCAACAGACATTATTATGTGTGTGTGATTACAGCATCTAATCTGATTTGTGCATGAGACCGGAAATATTGTCTAGCATTGTCAAACAATAGCCACGTCAGGTCAGTCGGCACATGTCCAGTGTGCTTCGTCTTCCCCCCCCCCCCCCCCAAGATTTCGAAGAGTATGGATGACTACGGTGTCATTAGCTAGTTACTTACAAACGAATCTGAGTGGTCCTCCGCCTGAATCGTTCTTGACAGCGTCTAATTAGATTCATAATTTTGTTAGTAGCATACCCAATGACATCATCGATTTGATGTTTCTTTGTTTGTTGTTTGTTTTAGTCTCCAGAAGCCATGAGTTGTTAACCCTTGGGCTCGGTATTATGGATATCGCAACCTTTCGGCCTTGATTCCATTGTAAATACCGTAAATCTGGGAAAAATGTGGCTTTTCTGCCTACCCCATGGAATGAACCCGGACCACAAGGAGTTCGTCACCCGGTCACCGCGCAATCCGGTTTAGCCAACTACGCTAGAAAGCCTGGCTGATGTTTCTTTAAAATAGAAACAATCATTTCTAGACACAGGCATGCATATCCCGCTGAACCTTAATAATTTGCACACTGTATCTCTGTATGTAGGGGAATTTGCCCTTTTATGTCAGGAAAAGTGCCGCCTTTGCCATTGACGTAAAACCTCCGGATCGTTCTGCCTAGTTGTCAGTTGAATTTAATTACAGGGAAGTGGCTTTGTGATGGTCTTCAATAGAATTTGAATATGGCCTCTAATTGTCGCAAAACCTGCCTCTCTCTCTCTCTCTCTCTCTCTTTCTCTCTCTCTCTCTCTCTCTTTCTCTCTCTCTCATTCACACACACACACACACACACTCACTCACCTTCCCAGCTAGAATAAAATGATTTGTGCAGTAGAGGTTTCTATCGCAAGCCATGCACAGAAAAACTTGTTACAGGGGCGGGTGGGGAAAAGGAGCAGCGACGAGGAAGCGAACTTAAGATGAAGAGACCCGATTATCAGGGGTGCCGACACAAAGAAAATTTGAAGGGTGTACAGTCCGTTATAATTATCTAGGGATATATTTTAATACTTAAAACTAGAACCTCTATTCATGGTTAGGGGAAATCATTAGTCCCACTCCCCCCCCCCCATCCCCCCTTTTCCCCCTTTCCGTTTGCAAATTTGTTGGCAGGGAGAGGGGTTTCTGTCCCCACCCCCTCTCCTTTCCAGTTTTGTTAATGCTGTAGATAGGGCTTAGTGTGCCACTACACCCCCCCCCCCCCCCCCCCCCAACGCAACCAACCAGGCTGCGGCGTTCCTGGTAAGGAGTGATAACACACAGAAATTTAATAGAGATCTGAATGATAGATTATAGCCTAGCGTCGATCGGGTAGTAACCATTCTGTTTCTAACTCAAGCCTGATTCCAGAGAAGCTCAGCGCAGTACACAAACTCCGGAGCACCGGCCTGGATCCTGAAATACTCACAATTTCTCCCGAGCAGCGCCGTTTGTCTACTCTTTTCAATTTTCAACTGCCAAGTTATTTTTTTACATGCGCAACGATACACGCGGGCGACCGATCTTACTACTCAGAAACCAGGTGGAAAATCCCAGCCTTCACCGGGGCCTCAACCCGGG
Organism: Candidula unifasciata; assembly: GCA_905116865.2. Lineage (NCBI taxonomy): Eukaryota > Metazoa > Mollusca > Gastropoda > Stylommatophora > Geomitridae > Candidula > Candidula unifasciata. Next base: position 29,224 of record CAJHNH020003184.1, on the reverse strand, counting down.
ACCTCCAGCACTGAAGGCTGACGCCACGCCTAGAGACCACCCGGCCCTCCATTCAACACTTCTGTTTTCATCCAGTATTTCTCTGTTAGAACCTTTGTAATTGGTTTTCTCCGTGCAATCATCATTAGCTAGGGCCTTGCTGACTGGCATGGGCGATCCTACCGCTCCACAACCAGCTATCTTCAACAGCATGTATCAGATCGGGTGCTGACACCCCTCTCTGTCATGACAGAAGGCTGGCTGTCAGCAGTCTACTCGCGTTGTCTTCCTTTAGCTCTCTCTCTCTCTCTATCTGTCTCTGTCTCTCTCTCTCTCCAGTGGTTCACCATACGACCTGTTAATCTTTGCATCCACAGCTCCAAGGCCCCCACTCAGTTCGATGTTCTAATTATCTGTTAATGAATGCCAGAAAATGTCACGGAAAGTAAAGCCTGCAAGATGCTGACCATTGATTGCCGAGTAGTCTAAAAAATAGAGTTCTAGCTGCCTTTACTTCCTGCACAATTCCTGGTACCTAATTTAACCTTGGTCGACCTGGGTGACCATTAACTTAAAAATCCGTCTCAATGCGGATTCGGATCCAGGACCATAGAGTCGACAGGCACGCATTTTAATCATAACACCTTCTAGTAAATATAGTTGTTATTTCTTGAATATTTTCGACTCAGCTCAACTCATATACCTAGACAATTGATTGCCTGACAGTTTACCGCCAATATTTATGTGAGCTGCCACCAAAGGGCGCATAAATATGTATTTTCCTTCCTGTGTATGTTTTATCTCCTGTCGTTTAGGGAGATGTTGAATACTTTCGGGGAGAAGAAGAAATAAATGCATGCGTGCTAATTTGTGTTTTTTGACATAGGAGAGGGAGAGCAAAAAGAGACAGAACGAGTCAGAGAAAGAACGAATGAACGAACCTTATTTTTGAAGGGTTGCAAATTGTGCAGGCGTGCCTCTCTTACATTCGGCCTTTTCAAAAACTCATATTTCATACTTGAAGACTATTTTTGTCAACATAGCATGTAATTTTCATGTAACAACATACACGGGTATGAGATAAAAACCTAACGACGTGGATGGCATTTGCGCATATTCAAATATACATGCTCGAACAGACAAACACACACACATACACATACAAGAAGAGAGAGAGAGAGAGAGAGAGAGAGAGAGAGAGAGAGAGGGTGGCTAGAAGAGAACCGGTTGGAGAATGACTACAGACAAAGACAATGAAAGATGAACGCATACATGGGTTGGCAGTCACAGATGTAGGTCAGAGAGGAAAAGGGAGAGAAAGAGAGAGAGAGAGGGAATGTATGTATATACGTGTGTATATGTGTCTGTGAGGAAACGGTCAGTAAACCGTGTGGTTAATTCTTATATCGATTGTGCACCCCGAAAGCTTCGTGATACAAAAAGATTTAACAGTTTTGATTGTTTTGAAAAAGTATAGAAACTCAAGACAAGAAATCCTTAAGGGAAAATAATAAACTATTTCATATATTTGCGACAAACCTGATTAATTTATCAAGTTGCGGGTGGGAGTGGCGGGCTGTCAGAGGCTGTAAGCGTGGTTGTCTTTGCTTGTTCGAGAGAGAGGGGGGGGGGGGGGGGACTTGCTATGTCTGTAATTACTACGCCTAGTCATTCATAATGCAGAGATCGGGTTCGTGATGAAAACAGGGGTCGTACTACAGTAGAGAGTAACATTTCTTTCTTGCAGGGAAACGTTACTTACGGCTTTAATTACATTTCCGTTAATTTTTTTCTACATCTTCTTACTTAAAATGTTTAAAAACATGTTACTGCAGTGAGCAATAGGGAGAAGAAAGAAGGCAGATTGTGATCTGTTCCCAGTTTATGGGATTTTGCTAAACGTAATTTCTCTTAACTATTACTTGCATATATATGTGGTCACATATGTGTAAAATTGATTTGAAAATTAGGCCTAACTACTGCCAAAAAAATTTAGCATTTTAAAACTGTTGCAAGACATACTTTTGTGTTTTAAAAAAAATAGTTATTGATTTGTTTGTGATAAAGTCCTCATGGATGAAAACATAACTGTACACCAATTTCCTACAGGTTCGAAAAGTAAACTGTTCACCTTTCAAACCTGTAGGAAATTTGACATCTCCACGGAGGATCCTCATCCGCATGGTGGCACTTTGTGTCACCGGATGTTGAACGCTCTGTGTGATGTCCTGGTTGGGTAACAATTTACTTACTCTGATTTGCTGGTAGACTGAATTATTGTGTTGTGTTTGAGTAGAAAGTATGTCGCCACCAACATGAACGCTTTAGAAAGCTGTGATCTAAAGGTTGTTGCGTATCCTTTACAGGACGTTGCAGAACCAACCCCAACAGCCCCTGGCTGTTGTGTGGTTTTTCTAGGCAAATTTACGTAAAGTAGCTTGCTTACTACACGGTCGGCTTTCTTGATACCACTGTCGAAACCAACGCAAGGCGCATGGCCCGCAGCTGGGATCGAACCCGGCATCCTCGGCATTACGATGCGTTCGCATCGACTTAGCCACAGAGCCGACAAGCTGTGATCTACAGGTTCGAAAAATAACTATGCAGCCTTTTCACATCTGACCGAGAAAAAAACTGCCATCACTGCCTCAGTTGACCACGTCTGCGGTGTGGAAAAACTGCCATCACTGCCTCAGTTGACCACGTCTGCGGCGTGGGCCTGGAAAAGGGGGTTGGGGGAGGGGAGGGGAATCATTTACGCTGAGGGTTTAGGACCGCGTGGCTCAGTGTTTCCGCCAGTGTCTGTGCAGGTTAGAATTCTACCGACAGAAATACAAAAACCCCTAACTGACCGAAGGGTTTGCGTTCTTACCCGTTCGATGAGCCGCTCCCATTTAAAATCTCAGTCAATTACGGTGACAAGCTTGACTGCATGTCCCAGGGGTTGAAAGATGCCTGGAGCTGTCAAATGTGAACATTTTACTTAGGGCACCTGCATGTTAGCATAATCAGTCGTTTACACCTGGGATCTGCTGGGGATGAGATCAAAGCACTCATGGGGTCTGTCCGGAGTGCTGTGATGATTCGTTTCCGGTCGAGTTCACAATTTAGAGGCTGGCGGGCGCTTTACTTTCAGGTAACTTCCACGCTTTACTGTGAATGCACGTGAATCCGCTAGAGCCATTTGGAAGGCACAGGTGCAAGTGGAAGCAAAACTCTTACAACTGAAGATGCCACAATGAAATGAGCATGTTCTACGATGCCTTCTTGGTGAAAAGCGCGGCGTTCTGGAGATCCATTGCAACAGACATTATTATGTGTGTGTGATTACAGCATCTAATCTGATTTGTGATGAGACCGGAAATATTGTCTAGCACTGTCATACAATAGCCACGTCAGGTCAATCGGCACATGTCCAGTGTGCTTCGTCTCTCCCCCTCCCCCCCCCCCCCTTTTTCCAGATTTCGAAGAGTATGGATGACTACGGTGTCATTAGCTAGTTACTTACAAACGAATCTGAGTGGTCCTCCACCTGAATCGTTCTTGACAGCGTCTAATTAGATTCATAATTTTGTTAGTAGCATACCCAATGACATCATCGATTTGATGTTTCTTTGTTTGTTGTTTGTTTTAGTATCCAGAAGCCATGAGTTGTTAACCCTTGGGCTCGGTATTATGGATATCGCAACCTTTCGGCCTTATTTCCATTGTAAATACCGTAAATCTGGGAAAAATGTGGCTTTTCTGCCTACCCCATGGAATGAACCCGGACCACAAGGAGTTCGTCACCCGGTCACCGCGCAATCCGGTTTAGCCAACTACGCTAGAAAGCCTGGCTGATGTTTCTTTAAAATAGAAACAATCATTTCTAGACACAGGCACGCATATCCCGCTGAACCTTAATAATTTGCACACTGTATCTCTGTATACCAATCAGTTTACCCTCTCGATTTCTGTATCTTAAGAGAGAGAGAGAAAAGGGGGGGGGGGGGAAATCAGTACAAACGAACATTTGAATAGGTCAGCTTCACAATACTACAGGGTACTTTAATGTTAGACGACCACATCTCGTCGGCTTCGAGATTTGGAATGGAAATCCATAGAATCTCGCATAGTATAGGAGGGTTAGGGTCTTGGTCTTGGAAATAAAAACAAAAATGTCAAAGTTTGGCGACGCTTAAACGGCTCCTATCTGAGCGTTGGTTTTCTGGTCGGCCTGGTTTCTTTGTGGTTTATTTTTGTCGATTCTTTGTGATGTGGTGTCACATCTAAGTTCTGTTTTTGTTTGCTGTTTTCCTCTGTCTGCTTCGCATTAAGCTCAATCTGGCGTAAACGTTCAAAACAAGCAGAATATATGACAGTCCTTGGGAACCGCTGCGAAATTACGCAGCCCAACGAGATGGGCTGTGAGTCGTGAGTTGTACCCGAGACCTATTATAAAATCTCCATCGGTGATTAAACAGGAGAGTCTGTGCATTTGTAGTGGCAAGTGGAAGATAGTTGGCAGGAAGTGTCCCATAGTAGTGGGATGCGTTGACGGTGGGAGAGGCTACGGGAAGGGGCGTAGCTTGAGAATTTGCCACATATTATGTCTTAGTACACCGGTATGGCAGAACAAAAGAACTACCAGATATTGTAACTATGATAATTATGTGTGTGCCAGCCATTCATGCCAGAAATATCCAGATATATATCCAGAAATATCTAAACCATTGACAGAAAATCAGTATATTTTACTTTCTACCTGATTTGACTAACGCTTTATGCTCTTTTATTTAACCAGGCTAGTCGTGCAGAGATGCGGGGAAAAAAACCTTCAATAGGGCAGACTCAAAGAATAAAACAGAACTCCATGTTTGTTCATGTGACCTCTCATCTTGTAGCATGCGAGCTGAGGAAGTAAACATTGTTGGGTTGATTGTGTGCCGCTGGGCCAGCATTTTTTGTTTGCCTTTCGATTTATCAAACAACACCGCTCTTGGAGAGGTTTTGTCCGATCATTGATTTGTAAGTGTGTTGTTGGCATCAGAAGCGCACGAAGAGCTGGACTGGTGTCAATACAGGATGCTTACTTGTTATGGCAGGGTATTGTTCTGTTAACGTATTTAAAACTCTTGCTTTATCTGTTGCAGTTGTTGGGGATCTGGAGGAGTTTTAGAATGTCTTTGAGATCGTTGGCGGACACACACACACACACACACACACACACACACACACACACACACACACACGTGTGTGTGTGTGTTTGGGGAGAGGGGGGGGAGAGAGAGAGAGGTCGGAACGAAAGAACAAATAAATTATTCAGAGAAGGCTAGAAAAAAGAGACCAAAAAGAATTCGTGAAAAGGGTTAAAGGAGAAAGGGAGTGGTAAAAATATAAGAAAAAAAAGGTTGTTGGGGGGGGGGGAGTGACCTGAGGGGGAGAGCAGGATGGATTAGAGAGAGAGAGAGAGAGAGAGAGAGAGAGAGAGAGAGAGAGAGAGAGAGAGAGAGAGACGGAGGAGGGTTGGGCGTGGGTAAAGAGCTAGAGCCAGAGAGAGAAAGAGGACCTAAATTGAGCACCAGAAAAAATCTCCTAGGAACTAAACATTAATGGACCAAAAATGGTTTCTATCACCTATCTAGTGTTAATGTGTCTATAATTTGGCGCTAACGCTATAAACGATATGTACAGAAGCTTGGGGGGAAAAAAAAGGGGGGGGGGGGGGCGTGGCGAAGAGGCGCATTACTAGTTTTTTTTTAAAAGAGTTCTCTGCTAGTCTCATATAATTTCCTCAACTAATTATAACATCAATCATCATCATCATCTGCTTCTTCTTCTTCTCCTTGTACGTTTTCTTCTTCTTCTTCTTCTTCTTCTTCTTCTTCTTCTTCTTCTTCTTCTTCTTCTTCTCCTCTTCTTCTTTTTCCTCATCCTCTTCTTCCTCTTCTTCCGTTCGTCCAATCGATCATTACTTACGTTTCTTGTTATTTCTCTGATCTTCAGATTCCTCTTGCAATTTATATTTCCGCATGTTAACATTCACAAGATTTAGTTGACTAATTAATCGCAATATTCACACCCTTTTGTTTCCTATCACCAACACGTCATGTGCCAGCGACATTCTGATTCATCAATTTTTTTTAACCACTGATTATTATCCGGGCAAGGTTAAGAAAATACTGTTGATTACCTGAAGCTGCCAGGGAGATAAATCCGTTCGCCTGTTTTGTTTTCGCAGAAATACAGCCAAGCTGGTCATCATGCATTGCGCACCGGAGATTGCATTCTGTCATGCTTTTTGTTTCTTTCTGTTTTTTTTTTTTTTAGCACCGCCTGTGATAATCTTGGGTGCTGAATTCTTTCCTGCCTTTCTAGTTCCGATTCCACAGAAGATCCGTTCCGTCATTTGAGGTTCACGTTTTGCATGTCTTCGTTTTGGCATTCTGGCGAAGTCGTTTTTTTTTTTTTTTCTTTTTTGCTAGATCTGCGGCGTTGCTTTCTGAATACATAATGTTCAAATGATTGCTCGTAGCTCGGCTTTCTCTCCTTTGCGTTCTCTGTAGAACAAAGATGAAAGTTTTAACGTGTTTTGTTTGTGATAATCTGTTGAAATCATTGTTCTTGGGAGTGGGAAGCTTTTGGTAGAAAAAGTCCCGTTGTTACGTGGGGATGTAACCCAGAAACTTACTGAATCGGTAGGAAAAAATTAAAGCTGAATTCAGTATCACTACTACCTGTCTTTTTCCGAAAAAAGAACAGAACCATCTTCGTTTTTTTTTTTGAGGTTCACTATTTACAATCTTATTTCCCCTTTAATTCTGTCCTGGAACTAAGTCTTTTTGTATTTCTACCATTCTTTTGCTTTCGTATTGTGGCATTGCTCTCTGAATACCTAATGTTCAAATGATTCATTCGTAGCTCGGCTATCTTCACTTGCGTTCTCGTGAGAAACAGATGGGTTTTTAAAAAATTGAGCGGTTAGCGTTTGTCGATAATCTGTTGAATACATTTTCTTGAGATGTGGCTTTTGTAGAATGTCCCAGTTGTTACGTGGGATGTTAACCCAGAACTTACTGAGTCGAATGAGAAAATTAAAGCCCTTCAGTATCACTACCTGTCTTTTATGCTTCAACCAATCTTCTTTTTTTTTTCCCCCCTCCATTTACCAGTCTTATTCCCTCTTAATTTGTCCTGTACTAAATTCTGTATTTCTACCATCTCTTTTCTTTTCGTATTTTCATGCTCTCTCCCTCTTCCCGTCCTCATTCTATTTTTCTTTTCCCACGCCTCCCCCCCCCCCCCCCCCCCCCCAATCATTTTGGCCTCACTTTGAATTACTTTTGTTTTCTTAATTTTTTTGGTTAGTTGCATTTGAACTTTCATGCCCCGTACCCTCCCCAATTTGTTTTGTTTATTGTTATCATTTTTTTCCCTCCTCTCGCACTGAATGACAACCTCAAGTTTGTTTCTGTTTCTCTCATTCTCTCTCTCTCTCTCTCTCTCTCTCCTCTCTCTCTCTCTCTCTCTCTCTCTCTCTGTGTGTGTGTGTGTGTGTTTTTTTTTTAACACATATTGTGCATTCTCTACTTCCCGCAGTGTCTTCTTGTTGCTGTATACAAATCTATGTATGTTTTGTTGTTGTTTTTCCCCCTCCAATCTCTACCGTTCCTTCTAATGTTTTATTTCTCCACTTCCTGTCTTAATCATACACACACATACACACACACACACATGCGCGCTTGCGCATTCACATTATTATCTTACATGTTTGCTTTTGTGTCTGACTCCAGACTGTTCCTTTTTCTATTTTTTTTTTTTCTCAGTGTATCTGTTACATTCTTAAAAAATCCAGTCTTCCACACACATACATCATCACCTGTTGTGATGTTATGCGTCGCTTAGGACCCGCAGTTTTTTTTTTTTTTTTACGTATCCAGAAACCATGAGTTGTAAACCCTTTGGCTCGGTACTATGGATATCGCAACCCTTCGGCCTTGATTCCATTATAGGTACCGTTAATCTGGGGGAAATGTGGCTTTTCTGCCTACCCCCGGGAGTGAACCCGGACCACAAGGAGTTCGTCACCCGGCCGCCGCGAACGCTAGAGAGCCCTCCAATTCGTTCTATCGTTCCCAGTCTTTGTGATGTGGACAAAATCCAGAACCGGCTCCTTTGGCTTCTGTCATTAACGTTCGTTTAAAGGTTTCTCTCAGGCGTCCCTTTCTCACCTGTCAGTCAACGTGTTACCTATTGCAGTTTCTATTTGGTGAGTTTCTGCCCTTTTCACCTCATCGCGTGCCCAGTATATCGTCATCTTCTTTGTGTAGAAACTACTGATACAATTGGTTGTCCAGACATTTTTCTTGTCCTTATCTTTCTTGAATTTATCCCATTTAATGTTCGTCAGTCTCCTCGGGCATTTGCTTTAGAATGTATTCGACTTTTGTTCCTATGACTTTAATGGTTCTGCGACTTTCACAATTAGCTTGACTGCAGTCACCCCCATAGTTTCACCATTTTTGGACTTTCACAGGGACATGTTGACATTGAAATAGCATTAGAATTTAAAAAATAATAATAATAGGCAAATCGGTTTTAAAACTATATAAATTAAGATTGCTATATTTTCCTCCGTTGGCGGCTGGACGCCCGCATGCGTATCGGAAGGTCGTGGGTTCGCGTCCTGACGGAACCGGACTGGTTTTTTTTGTGTGGGTCAGAAATGATCTTGGCTCCCAGGTCGATCCAGCCTTGAGTGGGTACCAGCTACAGTACTGGGAAGTAAAGGCGGTCGGCCTGGTAATGACATCACCCACCAAGTGCCGATTGGTCTATACAAATATAGGTCTAGCCCTATATTCCCAATATGCCTAAAGGCGTGGAAAAGGGACCTTCACTTTATTTTGCTCAGAATTTTCAAAGTTGATGTTATCTTGCTACTGCCTATCATAATTGATTGATTTGTGATACCTTGGCAGTCAAAAGTTGCTATCTGAACAAACAAATAAAAAGTCCATAGCCGCAATCATCTTGACCCCCCTCCCCACCCCCCACCCCCCCCACCCCACCCCTAACCCCTTTCCAGAAAAATCCGTCTACGCATAGAACATTTTGCATGGGTGATAATATCCTCCCGCTTTAACCATACATAGATCTTTTGTCTTCAAGTATGTGTTTACAACTTTGGAATTATTTCATATATAATATGTACACACCATTCAGCAAAAGTTATTGTAAAGACGATAAAAACAATGATTATTGCACATTTAAACGCTATAATACTATAAGGGAGATTAACACCCCCAAATCCTCCCCCCCCCCCCCCCCCCCCGCCACGCAATATGGGTTTGTTTGTGTGCAAGTTGTACACAGATCTGAATTGCTGGACTTTCGTTTATGTATATAGATCTGTTTGTGCAAGCTGTACACTGATCCTAATTGCTTGACTATTGTTTATGTATATAGATCTGTTTGTGCAAGTTGTACACAGATCTGAATCGCTTGACTATTGTTTATGTATATAGATCTGTTTTTGCAAGTTATACACTGATCTGAACTGCTGGACTATTGTTAATGTATATAGATCTGTTTGTGCAAGTTGTACACAGATCTGAATGGCTGGACTCGTAATCTGTGTTTATGCCTGTCCTTGATTTTTGTCTTCTCATAACTGGTTTGTAGAACGACGATTGGCGCTATATTTGCTTCACTTTCTGCTTTTCCGCATAGAATTGCTGTTCTTGACTTAGCGGAACAATATCATCACATAGATGTACTCCCCCTTTCCCCCACCGCTATCACACACAGATCACACCACAGAAGAGAAAGAAAGAGAAAGTTCTATTCCCACTGTTTATCTCTTTTTTCGGTTCTTAATTTATAACGTACCCCAAACAGGAAATCCCCGTGGGAAATCCACAGCTGACCTGACAATCCATTATTTCAAGGGGTGCAAGTGTGCTGTTGTGTGGTGCTTTTTTTGAGGGTTCATCTACTGTCTTCTAACCCTAACCCTAACCCTAACCCTAAACTTGGCTGTAGATAAATCGCGAGAAACTACAACCTGAACACCCTAGAATTTTTTGGGAATGTCTCCCGTGACGTTGTCGTGACGTCAGGGGTAAGTTATAAATTAAGTACCCTTTTTTCTATAATACTCGTATCTCTGCATTTTCCCCGTTTCCATTTGTTTTGTCAGTCCCTCTCTCTGCCTCTCTCTCTCTCTCTCTCTCTCTCTCTCTCTCTCTCTCTCTCTCTCTCTCTCTCTCTCTCTCTCTCTCTCTTCTACTTTCAGTCTGTATCTTACATTCTGCTACTATTTTTAATATCCTACCCCTCATAAAAACACACATCCACACCTCCCTCCTACATTGTTTTCTATTTCTCTGTCTTCCACACACACACACACACACACACACACACACATCTCGTTGCTCAGTTTAAACAACCACCACAATCAGTTCTACATCCATGCCACGTGTCACAACACACCACCAACCACCCACCCCGAAGATGTTACTCCAGAAATATAGGTTAATCCTTCTACCAAGTCCCTGGACCCTCCTCACTAGAGATCCTGCTGACTTTCTCGGAAACCCATGCCAGTAAATCCGGCGTTATCTTCATCAATTTGCGATTTACCTCTTCGCCGCGCCGGCGACACTTGGAAGTACCGCGAATACTACTTCAGTTTCATGAAGGAAGTCGGAGAAGGGGGAATGATGAAATAACCCCCACAGAATCACCATCTCACTGACTGGCTGACTTAACGCTGCCGCCTTATCAGTTCGATGTTCTGCCACATTTACTATCTATTCTCGTCTATCATTGCAGCGTTCTCCTTTGTCCCGTCTTTCTACCATTGGACCGCCCTCATAAAATGTTCATTTTATGCGAGTACTTAGGTAGTACCAGAATTTCGATCGTGATGGGAAAGGCAGTCTGTGGGTGGCAGACGTCAGTGGGTCCGTCTTTTCTTCTTCTTTTTTCTTCTTCTTCTTCATCATCATCATCATCTTCTTCTTCTTCTTCTTCTTCTTCTTCTTCTTCTTCTTCTTCTTCTTCTTCTTCTTCTTCTTCTTCTTCTTCTTCTTCTTCTTCTTCTTCTTCTTCTTCTTCTTCTTCTTCTTCTTCTTCTTCTTCTTCTTCTTCTTCTTCTTCTTCTTCTTCTTCTTCTTCTTCTTCTTCTTCTTCTTCTCCTTCTCCTTCTTCTTCTTCTTCTTCTTCTTCTTCTTCTTCTTCTTCTTCTTCTTCTTCTTCTTCTTCTTCTTCTTCTTCTTCTTCTTCTTCTTCTTCTTCTTCTTCTTCTGCTGCTTCTTCTTCTGCTAATGCTGCTGTTGCTGCTGCTTCTATTTCTTCTTCTTGTTTTTGTTCTTCTTCTTTATTCTTCTTCTTCTGCTTCTTCTTCTTCTTTATTGCCTCATTTTCTTATTTCTTCTTTTTCTCCTGCTTCTTCTTTTTCTGCGTGGACGAAAGTCAGTCAGTCACACCTGGAAAGGTATATGTTTGTTTAGTAAAAGTAATCCTTTGCAAACCCAGCCAAAGTAAAATAATATTGATTTATGAAAGTCAAACATCCATACGTGATATGCTTGCCGCCAGATAGTCAAACATTCTTGCACTGATACGTGATACACTTGCAGGAAGACTATCAAGTATATCAAATAATATGGAAGTCGGTAATCTTACCGATAAGCTGTTTTTTTTTTTTTTTTCTTTTTCTAGATTGTAGACTTGTTGTTTCTTGTTCTGTATAACTGTCTAGATTCTAAACTTATTGTTTCCTGCGTTGTTAACTGTCTAGATTGTAGGCTTAGTGTTTATTTTGTTGAACAAATGCCTAGATTATAGACTTATTCTTTGTTTCGTTGGATAAATGCCTATCGTGTAAAGTTATTGTTTGTTTTGTTTTTCAAATACTTAGATTTTAGACCTATTGATGTTTTGTTGTACAGATGTCTAGATTGTAGACTTATCATTTTTCTCTTGTGCAGATGGCTATATTGTAGACCTGTTGTTTCTTCTGTTGTAAAATTGCCTAGATTGTAAACGTATTGTTTGTTCTTTTGTACTAATATCTAGATTGTAGACTTATTATTGGTTCTGTAGTGCAAATATCTAGATTGGAAACCTATTGCTTGTTCTGCTGTACGGATGTTTATGCAGATTTGGTTGTTGTTTATGCCGTTGTACAAATACCTAGATTATAGACATAGTTCAAACTGTCGTACAAATACCTAGATTGTAGACATTGTTTATACTGTTGTACAAATGCCTAGATTGTAGACATTGTTTATACTGTAGTACAAATGCCTAGATTGTAGACATTGTTTATACTGTTGTACAAATACCTAGATTGTAGACATTGTTTATACTGTTGTACAAATGCCTAGATTGTAGACATTGTTTATACTGTAGTACAAATGCCTAGATTGTAGACATTGTTTATACTGTAGTACAAATACCTAGATTGTAGACATTGTTTATACTGTTGTACAAATACCTAGATTGTAGACATTGTTTATACTGTTGTACAAATACCTAGATTGTAGACATTGTTTATACTGTAGTACAAATGCCTAGATTGTAGACATTGTTTATACTGTTGTACAAATACCCAGATTGTAGACATTGTTTATACTGTAGTACAAATGCCTAGATTGTAGACATTGTTTATACTGTTGTACAAATACCTAGATTGTAGACATTGTTTATACTGTTGTACAAATGCCTAGATTGTAGACATTGTTTATACTGTGGTACAAATACCTAGATTGTAGACATTGTTTATACTGTCGTACAAATGCCTAGATTGTAGACATTGTTTATACTGTTTGTTGTACAAATGCCTAGATTGTAGACATTGTTTATACTGTCGTACAAATACCTAGATTGTAGACATTGTTTATACTGTTGTACAAATGCCTAGATTGTAGACATTGTTTATACTGTAGTACAAATGCCTAGATTGTAGACATTGTTTATACTGTTGTACAAATACCTAGATTGTAGACATTGTTTATACTGTGGTACAAATACCTAGATTGTAGACATTGTTTATACTGTAGTACAAATGCCTAGATTGTAGACATTGTTTATACTGTTGTACAAATGCCTAGATTGTAGACATTGTTTATACTGTAGTACAAATGCCTAGATTGTAGACATTGTTTATACTGTAGTACAAATACCTAGATTGTAGACATTGTTTATACTGTTGTACAAATACCTAGATTGTAGACATTGTTTATACTGTTGTACAAATACCTAGATTGTAGACATTGTTTATACTGTGGTACAAATACCTAGATTGTAGACATTGTTTATACTGTAGTACAAATGCCTAGATTGTAGACATTGTTTATACTGTCGTACAAATGCCTAGATTGTAGACATTGTTTATACTGTTGTACAAATACCTAGATTGTAGACATTGTTTATACTGTTGTACAAATACCTAGATTGTAGACATTGTTTATACTGTTGTACAAATACCTAGATTGTAGACATTGTTTATACTGTAGTACAAATGCCTAGATTATGGACATTGTTTATAATGTTCTACAAATGTCTAGATTATATAGACATTATTTTTGCTGCAGTACAAATGCTTAGACTGTAACTCTATTATTTTTGCTGCAGTTCAAATGCTTAGATTATAGCACTGTTGTTTTCGCCATTACAAAAACGCTTACATAATATGAATGATGTAAAAGTACAGAGCTGCCTAGCTTGTATGTATGATCTTGATGTGTACAGATCTGTTGTTGCATTTGTGCGACGATATGGGTAATTTATTTTCAATTCACCTCAAACAATCAAAATCCTAGAGTTCAGTTTTCTAGGTGTGTTATGGGTTAGGGTAGTTAGAGTTAGGGTTGTGGTTAGTGGATTTCTCCGAGGCGATCGGGGCTGATAAAGATATTAACCCCAACCCTTAGAGTATAGAACTTTCCCGGGATCTCTGTGATTTCTTAGTTTGAGGCGAATTATAAATCATCATCATCATCATCATCAGGTGCTTGCCGACTGGCGTAGGCGATCATGCCTCTCTATAATCTGCGATCTCCTGCAGCATGTATCAGTTCGTGTGCCGACACACCTCCATGCCATACAACAAGACTGTCAACAATCTTCTCTCGTTGTCTTCCTCTATCTCTCCTTCCACATATCTTTCCAGTGGTCACAACATGTTCTATTTTCCCTCTTCTCATAACATGGCCGAAAAATGATGACTGTCTCCTTCTGATGTCTGTGATAAGTTGTTTTCGGGCTCCCGCCTCTTTCAAAACCTCTTGGTTGCTCTTTTTTGGCTGTCCAAGGGATCCTAAGCATTCTTCTGTAAAACCACATCTCCGAGGCCTCCAGAAATTGTTTGGCCTGCCTACAGATTGTGAATTATAAATAAAGTACCAAAACGTGGACTATTGTTTATATGTATAGATCTGTTTTCCAGTTGTACCATTGCATGATACTATACAGAGAGAGTTCATGTTGCAGGCAAGATTGGGTGCTTTGTGTGTAGATGACCCGCTAGTTCATCCTTCCATGTCTAGTTATCGATCCCTGAAAGTTTTTGTTTGGAGTTGTAATCATCGCTTGACCTGGTTCCGTTCTGATTCATTGATTGCTTCCGATTAAACCGTGAATGAAAAATTAAAGGAAGGAGATAACAAGAGTAGAGATAAATAGACAGATAAATAAATTCACACAACGAACAAACGAACTTTTCTCTCCAAAGGGTCACAAAATGGACACGCAGGCACATTTAAATTCGACCCTTCTAAAATCGCATCTGTCAGGCCGCAATTGTAGTTTATCAGTAAGGCATGTTAAGTTTTAGATGGTAATATTCATAATATAAATATAAAAGGAAAAAACACAAACGCGTAGATGGTGAATGCATACACATACACACCACAAATGCATTCACTCACACATGCATACTTAAACATACACACACTCATGCATACCAATACATACATATATGTACTATCGGACACAAACATACACATATATATATATATACACACACATACCTACACATTTATACATACATATATACATTCATGCATACACACACGATCATTTGTACAAACAGAGAGGCAGACAGACAGACAGACAGACAGACAGACAGACAGGCAGGCAGGCAGACAGACAGACAGACAGACAGACAGACAGACAGACAGACAGACAGACAGACAGACAGACAGATGGATAGAAAGATATATAGACAGACAGACAAGACAGATGGATATAAAGATATATAGACAGACAGACAGACAGACAGACAGACAGACAGACAGACAGACAGACAGATGGATAGAAAGATATATAGACAGACAGATGGATAGAAATACAGACAGACAGACAGACAGACAGACAGACAGACAGACAGACAGACAGACAGACAGACAGACAGACAGACAGACAGACAGACAGACAGACAGACAGACAGACAGACAGACAGGGAGGCAGGCAGGCAGGCAGGCAGGCAGGCAGGCAGGCAGGCAGGCAGGCAGGTAGGTAGGTAGGTAGGTAGGTAGGTCGGTCGGTCGGTCGGTAGGTAGGTAGGTAAGTGGATGGATGGATGGATGGGTTGGTGGATAAATGGATAAATCGATGTTTGAAACAAGACTTGTTCTTTCAGCTTGGCGCTGTCATTTAGAGGGAACCGGTTCGAATCCAGGTGTTATTACTTTCAATTGCAGTCATTATATTTTTTGTCGTGACTGTTTAAATCTACTGTTATTTCACTGCTTTATCAGTACTTAATTGAATTCTTATAACTTACAGAACTCGAAAATTTATTAAATATATGTATAATTGTGTTTGTGTGTGTGCGCGCGCGCATACATAAGTATATTTACGCACGCACACGCGCACACACACATACACACATGCTGTGTTGAACCTTATTATAATATTATATCTCAGTGTGACTCAGTTCGTCTATTTTACTTTATCTATTAAAACTTCTTACTGTTTACATCCAATTAGCCATGGGAAAATCAGTAATCCGAAGCTAAAACAGCGCGATCGAAGTTCGGGTTTAATGGAGGTCGTTGAGGTTTAGCGTCGTTACTAGAATGTCGGAGATAAGAGGACAATGACGTGTCTCAAGTCTGGCCGAAGAGCTCTGGTATGAGCGAGGATGGAACATTAGTAATGTCCCTGGACGAATTCAGGGCCTTAATCAGAATGCAAAAGGTTGAGAGATTTACACACAAGTGCCCACACCCTATTATGTATATATATATATATATATCATAATATATATATATATATAACGTATATATATATCTGCCTAAATATATATATATATAGCCATATCCCGCCTATATATATACTATATATATCATAATATAGCATCTTCGAGGTCCTGTCCTCTCATCATTTTTTTCGGTCTGTCGTGGCGCTTGATATCACCAAAATATTTCAGCTTCCGAGACAGGATGCTGTTTATTAGCCATTCTTCCTTGATGTTCATATCTTTTAAGATATATATATATATATATATATATATATATATATATATATATATATATATATATATATATATATATATATATATATATATATATATATATCTTAAAAAGTAAAGTAAAGAAATTAGAGGTTCCATTTTGGCAACCCCTTTTTGTTAATATGTGTACCTAAGTGATTTTTGATACTTGTTTGATACACTTGAGACATAAGGGGATCAGTCATAACAATATGTTTAGTGAACAAGAAGTAAATTGACAGTATAATGGTGTGTATGTGTTCGCGTGCATGTGTTTTTTTTTTTTTTTGTATACTAAATAGGATAGATAAATAAGTTGAACGGTAGGCAGGTATTTATTGACATAGATAAAATGAAGAAATTAGAGGTCTTATTTTGGCAACTCCTTTTTGTTAATATGTGCACCTATGTGATTTTGCCTTACTGTCTTCCTACTCATTGAAATGTCCAACTCCTTGGGGGTATAACATTATCCACCATGCCCATGGGACTAGCCCTGGTCAGTTATACAGTTCCGCGTTGATTCTGGTTCGGACCTAAGACCATAGGAGGGACAAGAAAGTACCTAACTGCACCGTCCGGTAGTGTAAGCCTCCATATTTATTAAGAGCATAGTGCACTCTATATGTGATGATAATGATGATTCTAATGATGTTGATGATGATGATGACGACGACAACGATGATGATGATGATGATGATGATGATGATGATGACGACGATGACGAAGATGATGATAATGATGATGACGACGACTATGATGATATGTTGACCAGAGAGACATATTTGGACCAGAACTCAACTACCATCTGGCCATATACACCCTCGCCCACCCTACCCCAGTTAACAAAACGTAATTATATACCATAACTTATTCAACCCCCATTAAACAAATTAATACAGGGATCACATGGTGGTGTTGCGTGGAAGAATGCATAATTGAAGTAGGTGCGCATTATTTGTCCATCCATCACTTTTAGAATCGGTGTTCAGTTTTATCGGTCGCCGGCCCAACATGGTATTTGTTTTAAATGTCAAGTAATGTGATTCTAACGAGATCCGGCTATTAAGGGCCATTTGGATCGGATCTCTGCGATACGTCACTGTTGGCATTTTGGCATGTGCTTCATTTTTAGCACAAAACCATTTTTAAAGTCTGTTTTCCTTTCATAATTTGCAAACGCCAGAAAGTGTGTTTGTTTATGTGTATGTTTTTTCCCCTTGATTGTTTATCGTCTGCTTCTTCATTTTTTTCCTCCAACTACCTCATCAAAGTGTTGAGCCTAGATTAATAATTGTATCTGTGCTTTTTCAAATGCGTTAATCTTCATTTATTTAAACTGTTCTTGATGCCTCAGAGCTTTTTTTTGCGTGATATTCTTCTAGCTGTGTGTACATTCCTTTTTCAGCCTGGCTCTGGGGCAGGTGGTACCAGTGCATTCTCGTCAGATGGCCAAACCACCTGAATGGCGTGAAGTACTACCGTCGTGCCCCCCCCCCCCCCCCCAAATCCCCTTTCGAACTGCTATGTCTGAGATTACTTTCAGCAAACACTTAAAGAATATCATTCTTAAAGACAAGCCAGCATAACATATCCCAATTACCCAGTGTCTAAAGTGAAATTATACAGTGGTGCCTCATAATTCTAACATAATCTGTTCTGAGTCTGCCGTCGAATTCCAAATCCTTCGAGTTAGAAATGAATTTTTTTCCGATTAAAAATAATAGAAACCGTAGTCCTTCACCACCGCCTTCTCTATATAAATAGAGTCGGCCGTGTTTTTAACGACTTGCAGGAGGGGGGTCACTACTTTTTCTTGAGAGCCAGCGTTATAGAATGCTCTGGTGTTGAGGGACATTTTTAATTAAATTTTTTTTTAAACTAATGTTTTATTGAATAAGTTAGCACACCTGTAAACTAGTGCTCTGTCGTGGTGCCAGCTCTTTACACCTTCTTGTGTTTTCGACAGCCTGGTCACGAAATGTTTTATTTCACTACTGCAAATCCTTCAGTCTGTCTGCCCTTTCTTCCAGCGGTTTCTTCCTTCTGCTTTTGGCAAAGATGCTGAAGCCTTTGCGTTGTCAGCTTAGTCGCATGTTCTCCACTAACTCATTCACATCCTCTTTTTGCCAGACGTTCGGTTTCCAGGGTGGAGTTCAAGCTCTGAGGCAGAATTTACTTTAAGATTTCCTTCCGATTCCAAGTTCGCATTTGGAAGCGGTCTCATAAAGGGTATGTCAGCCTGGGATACACAGGAGGATTACACCTGCAATGCACGTAGCTCCGTAGCATCGGCGAGGATCTGCCGACAACAAAACCACAGTTCATTTTTGGCCCAGGGCATTCTGGTGTGAAAGGCAATGAGAGAGCTGACGCTTTGGCTGACAGTGCGATTACCTACCTACCTACATACCTACCTGTCTGTCTGTCTAATATATCTGTCTGTCTGTATGCATACCCCGGGTATACCAGTTGGAGCGGCGAGACAGGAAAACCATGAGGGAGCCACCTGTTACATCAACCAGAACAGAGTGGGAGTTGTAAGCCTAAAAACACATCAAGCACTTATGGTCATGTTTGATGTGGGATGAAGATAAAGATCCCTTTTCACGCCTTAGGCGCATCGAGCCTATGGGAAGAGCACCTATATTTTTATAGACCAGTCGGCACTGGGTGGGTAATGTGGTCAGCATTACCCGGCCGCCTTTACTTCCCCAGGACATACATCCTGGTACCCTTTTTAGGTTGGGTCAATCTGAGACGCCCAATACCGTGCGATAAAGATAATCAGAATGAACAGTGAACAGCTTGGGATATATAGCCAGCAGTCTTCTACAGAATTCTTTGTCTATGGCTGTTTTATTGAACTTCTTTATTCCGACATTTTTGATTTTATCATTGCTGACATCGTTTTGACTTTATCAATGCGTATTTTCCTGGACTTTGTAATTTCCAGATATTGTGTGTGTGTGTGTATGTGTGTGTGTGTGTGTGTGTGTGTGTGTGTGTGTGTTATAGCTGGCACGCATGTTTATTTGTTTGCTAAACGTTTTCAGCCCGGCAAAGCGATAACCTTATCTCTGTTCTTATCCTCTTTCCACAGTCGTCTGGCACAGCGGGGTAGAACGTGTGACATCTTTAGCAAAGAGGGAAGTTTCAGACATACTGTTGATCTCTACATAAAACACACTGGCTCTTACGTTCGGTCCTTCATTGGTTTGCTTGTTCGTTCTTTCTAGCTCCCGGTGTCTTTGGGTTTATTTGTGCCTAAATTGTTTTATGGCCTGTCTCGGTAGTCGCATGTTTTCAGTTCTTCCAATCCAATACTACACACATACCCGTTTGCTTCATGCAGTCGTGTGCTTTCTGTAACAACACTATCAAAAATAAATTATACTCTCTCTGTCACTTCTCTATCTATCTATCTATCTATCTATCTATCTATCTATCTATCTATCTATCTATCTATCTATCTATCTATCTATCTATCTATCTATCTATCTATCTATCTATCTATCTATCTATCTATCTATCTATCTATCTATCTATCTATCTATCTATCTATCTATCTATCTATCTATCTATCTATCTATCTATCTATCTATCTATCTATCTATCTATCTATCTATCTATCTATCTATCTATCTATCTATCTATCTATCTATCTATCTATCTCTCTCTCTCTCTCTCTCTCTCTCTCTCTCTCTCTCTCCTGTCTGTCTGTCTGTCTGTCTGTCTGTCTGTCTGTCTGTCTGTCTGTCTGTCCTGTCTGTCTGTCTGTCTGTCTGTCTGTCTGTCTGTCTGTCTGTCTGTCTGTCTGTCTGTCTGTCTGTCTGTCTGTCTGTCTGTCTGTCTGTCTGTCTGTCTGTCTGTCTAATCTGTCTGTCTGTCCGTCAATATCTGTCTGTCTATGTTTTCTTTCTTTTTTTTTTTTTTCTATGCTATTTCCGTGTTAATTCTCTCTATTTCTCCAGATCAGTCACCACCTTTATACATAACCATTTTCTGGAATAATGCTTACTCTTCCCACAAACACCGCATAGAGAAAATGGAAGTACAGGACGGGCACTTCTTCCGTGTAAACAGACCGTTAACACAACCAATGGGAGCTGCCCGTGTCGATCGAATGTCCCCCAGAAAAAGTCTGTCCTCCGAGCTCGTGGAGATAAGTGTTGCCGGAAAGACAAGGAGACGGTCTCGCTGGCCTTATATGTGGAGGTAATATTGACTCTAGGATGTTCCTGGTAAATAGTTGGGAATATGATTGTGGGGATGGGTTGGATGTTGGGGAAGGGGGAGGAGGAATTTCCAGCTTTTTGGGGAATGGAATCATTACTTTTTTAATGGATGTCTTTTTAGTTTACAGAAATGCAGGCAGGTATTTGTATGTGTTTACTTGCGAGATAGTTCCTGTATTCATTCATCTGCGCGATTTTTAAAATTCCTAGTTGGTTGTTCCAGCTTAAAATTAGTACTATAACGCAGTGATTCCCAAACTGTACTCCCCGGGGAGCCGCGACCTTTTCACAGGGGCGCCGAGAAATAATGTGAAAGGTTCATAATAAATTTAACCAAGACACGAACAGTCATACTTTAACTTAGGGCGCCGTGGAATAGTTTTAATTTTAAAAAGGCGCCGCGAGTAAGAAAGGTTTGGGATACACTGCCGTAGAGTTTGGTGGGGAATCAGACCGTATGATCATCCATGGATCTGTCCATTAGGCCACTTTTCCAACTATGTCCTTTCGTAAATTTGTCTTTCTTTTTACTTGCGTTCTTTCACTCATTAGTTCATCCATCTACATATACATTTAGTTATCGTTCTATCCATGGTACTATCTAAACATGTATATACCCGTTCATGTCTGTTCAGACATCCATCAGTTCATTGATACACCCATCTATATTTCTGACGATATTTTCATTATTTCTTTATTCCATCCATGATCCATCTGTCTATCCGTACATGTATCATCCATCATAGCATGCATGCATACATCCATCCACTTACCTATATATATCCACCAACGCATCCACCTATCGATCCATATATACATCAACCCATCCACCAATCCATCCATGTATCCATCCATGCTTCTATGCATCCGTCCATCCACTTTCCTATCTGTACATCCATCCATCCACGGAACCATCCACCGATCCATCCATTTATCCATCCATCCATGTATGCATCCACCCATCCATCCCCCTATCATACACACAGACAGGGTCTATGCTAGTTAGTAAACATGGATGGCCGAGATTGAAATCAAACAATATAAAGAAAATACGAAACGAATCGATAGATAAGCACAGTAACAGCGTTGAGTGAGGGAGAGTGGACGACAAGAAAGAAGGGGGATAGACAGATAACTCCACAGGTAAACAGATATCTAGACTGAACAAATACAGACGTGCTGACGTACACACATAAATATTCGTATGCGCAAAGCACACATCCTGATTTAATTTCAGACAGCGTTGGTAAAAAATAAAACAGTAAGAATTGGATTCGGGACACTAATGTGGGGGAAAACAAGAATAGAGCTACTGTCTCCACAACAAGCATGTCGTAAGAGTCGACTAAGTGAGAGTTTCCTTCGAAGTCGGAGTGCATCTGCCTGAGAGGTAAGGAACCAACAATCCGCATACAAATAAGTCAGATCTGATAAGTCAGATGTGCACTCAACATTCAGGTTCTTGAATCAGACTAAAGTGCAGAGGTGGACGAAAAACCAGAACCTTCCGCCGGTGATTACAGTAGGCGAGCACAAAAAGAATTTATATTCACTTATACCAATACAAACTGACACGCACTGGCACTTACATATTATAATTTATTTCATATCAACATATCAGCCGACATGCGAATAAGTTGGGTATAGAGAGATATAAAAAAAATACCTCTCTGTTTTTCTTCTCCTTCTTCGTCTTCTAGCACGTCCCCTTCTCCTCCTCCGCATTTCTTCTTCTTCTTCTTCTTCTTCTTCTTCTTCTTCTTCTTCTTCTTCTTCTTCTTCTTCTTCTTCTTCTTCTTCTTCTTCTTCTTCTTCTTCTTCTTCTTTTCTTCTTCTTCTTCTTCTTCTTCTTCTTCTTCTTCTTCTTCTTCTTCTCTTCTTCTTCTTTCTTCTTCTTCTTCTTCTTCTTCTTCTTCTTCTTCTCTCTCTTCTTATTTTCTTCTCTTCTTCTTTGTTCTTCTTCTTCTTCTTCTTCTTCTTCTTCTTCTTCTTCTTCTTCTTTTCTTCTTTCTTCTTTTCTTCTTCTTTTTCTTCTTTTTCTTCTCCTTTTCTTCTTCTTCTTCTTCTTCTCTCTCCTCCTCTTTTTCTCCTCCTCTTCTTCTCTCCTCTTCCTCGTCTTCTTATCATCATCTTCTTTCTTCTTCTTCTTCTTCTTTTCTTCTTTTTCTTCTTCTTCTTCTTCTTCTTCTTCTTCTTCTTCTCTCTTCTTCTTCTTCTTCTTCTTCTTCTTCTTCTTCTTCTTCTTCTTTTTGTTCTTCTTCTTCTTCTCCTCCTCCTCCTCATTATCATCTTCTTCTTCTTTTTCTTCTTCTTCTTCTTTATCTTCTTCTTCTCCTCCTCTCCCCCCCACCCCACACACACACAAAAAAAATGATCAGCTGAGCCGCCCTGTCTTGGATCTCCTGTCACTGATAATATATCCCCGCCTCTTTTAGAACCCATACACCTGACCAGTAAACCTACAGACAAGCACGCGCACACACGCAAACACAATGCATACACAATGCATACAGAAAGGTTACAAGAAACGAACACACTGTTGGTGCTCAGGCCTGATTTGGCGCCTGCATATCCCAGTTAATTCCAACAGATCAATAGAGGCAGGGCGCCTTCCAGCATTTGGCCAAAGTTATTTGTAAAAGTAAAATAATGCGTCTAATAACTGGTTGTGCGTACAGCTCGGTGCCTGGAGGGAAACGGAAATTCAACAATGGCGTTTCACTATGCAAATTATACTCGCTTAAGATTTTAAATTGTCCATTTTTTTCTTGAAATTATTCTATGATTATGCACTTTGGGTGAGTAAAACAATACTCATGTGCTAATTTCGTTCAGGATTAACCGTTTCCGAGCTATTTTCACTGTTTGACAGGTTCAGCAATTTTGTTGTGTCCGACAGTAATAAGTAATAAGACAGTTTTTTATTTTTGCCCTGAGGAAAACGTTCTACTCGGCAGCTGCAAGATTAGGTATGGAATTCAGAATAATTTCCCCGGAATGTCCTATAGTTTTTTTTTTTTTTTTTCGGGGGGGGGGGGGGGGGTGTTGGGGGGGGGGGGGGTGGGGGTTGTTGTTTAGGGTTAGTGTTAGTTGGTGTTCATTTAACAGTAACCATACAACACTAAAACGGTACATATCACGAAACTCACCCTATCTCGCGAGATTTCCCACGGGCTGTCTATGTTCTAGGGGTTGTCATGTTTTTTTTTTTCAACGCTATAAGGATTCTGTATTCCAATGTTGTGAGCGGCCAGCACGTTTTATTTTTCACGCTCTCAGCAGGCCGGCGCTGTGTGTGTTACCTGCGTTGTGCGTTCGCTCTTCTTCGCTATCATTGCAGCGTCACTTTTCAAGGCGGCCCTATTCAGGGCCCGCCCCAAAATGGCATAAATTCTCGTTGGTTTCGTTCTCATTAGATGGCCAAACCATTTCATTCTTTGTTTTTCAATAAATGTGTCGATGGTTGTTGTTCCAACAGTTCTTGTGATCATGTCGTTTCTCACTCGATCTCTTCTGGTTTATTCACAGCCATTCTCAAACATCTCATCTCACAGGGGGTTAGTTATCTCTCGTGTCATTTTGTCAATGTCCAAGTCTGAAGCTGGTAACCTAAAGTTAGTATAAATATTGTAATTACAATTCTTCTTTTTGTCTCTACTGGGATAGCAGGGAATTGGTTTGTAGGATTCTAGTTTCTGTCTCTGTGTGTAGCTTACTATTATTTTTAAAGATGCTTCCCAAGGTTTGTTGGATTCTAGTTTCTGTCTCTGTGTCTATCTTACTATTGTTTTTAAAGATGCTTCCCAAGCTATTTAAATTCTTGCACTTGTTTCAGATTTTGATCTTTGATCTTTATGTCAATGATTTGCTGCTGTCTGCTTATTCTCGTAACTCCTTTTTTTGTCATTGTTGATCTTCGTATGATGTTTGAGGCAACTGGAGGCCGCGTTAGCGCAGTCGATAAGAGACTCGCTTTCAAATCCAGCTGCGACTTGATGCAGCCCACAGCGGGTATTAGAAACCGGGCGGTTCCCGGGGTTTACCCAGCCTATAGGTTATGGGTACCAGTGTTAACACTCTGGGGTAAATGGAGGAACGTCGCTGTAGCTACAAAGTTGCGTGCGGACAGCGACACAGGCGACACTGTCCGTACTGGAGGCAGAGCACTTATGGTTTATAACCGTGTGTAGTGACGCTGGTTCAAATCTCTCGACTTTAGCTTTAAGGCAGCTCTGGTTTAGTTGGTTTATGTGGTTCTGCAGGTGTTTGCTTTGACTGCGGAATATGCACTGATCATCGTCAAAGAGCAGCTCATTGAAATTCTTCTGTTTATCGACATCAGAATAATTTCCCTGGAATGTCCTATAGTTTTTTTTTTTTTTTTTTTTTTTTTTTGGGGGGGGGGGGGGGGGGGGGAGGGGTTTTTAGGGTTAGTGTTAGTTGGTGTTCATTTAACAGTAACCATACAACACTAAAACGGTACATATCACGAAACTCACCCTACTCGCGAGATTTCCCACAGGCTTTCTATGTTCTAGGGGTGTTACGTGTATTTTATTAATATTGTACATGGATATTATAACATGTAAAGGTGAAAGAACACATCCTTGCTTTACTCCTGATGTTTTTGGGAACCAGTCTTGCTCTGTCAGCTCTTTCACTTTCTCTATAAATAGCTCTTACACATTCTAGCATTGTTACATTTATACCATAGTTTTCAAGGGAATCCCATACTAAATCTCTGTTCACTCTGTCGAAAGCCTTTTCTTGATCTATAAAAACCGATGTTCATGACTAAGCAAATCTGGTTTCCCCAAATGGTCACTGGGGCCTCTGTTGTCCCTAATAATCTAATTAATTAACGTGTTTTTTTTCCCATGGATTTTCCCCTTCGTTTCATCTATCTGCCATTGATTTTTATAACATGAAAAGAGTTAATAGCTATAGGAAAGAGGCAGAAGAGTGTTCTCCCAAATGTACTCAATTCTTATTGTGGTTTGTTTCCATGCGTAAAACATGCCAGCAGCTACTTCACATTTTGGTTAATCGGTAACATGACCATGGAGTCGCTGTGGTCTGGCGGCTAGACGCTCGACTACGGATCGGAAGGTCGTGGGTTCGGTTCCTGACGCGGGCCGATTTCTTTTCAAAAATAACCTTGGCTGCCAGATCGACTCAGCCTTGAGTGGGTTGAAGGTACAGTCCTGGGAAGTAAAGGCGGCCTGCGTGATGCTGACCACATCACCCACCAAGTGCCGTTTGGTCTATAAAATATAGGTCTATCCCATATGCCCAGTAACGCCTGTAAAAGGGTCCTTATATTTAATGACATGACCACAACTTACCAGTTTCCAGACACTTTCCATTTTCTTCGAGCATGCCGCACACAAGCCTGCCAGCCCCTTTCATCGGCCAACATCCTGAAGCTTGTGGGGGACAATGTCGTTCTGATAAATTACGAAGTGCTCGACAGTGCAAACATGTACAGAGCAGCAATAATTTGAAGTCTGAGAAAACACAACGCCAAAGTACAAGCCAATGCACTTCAAGTGATCTTCCATAATCTTATAGAACCGGCCATCATTCCAAAGCCGCTGTCGACTTGTTCCCGCGAGCGGGAAGATTCATGTTGGCGCCTTTTTGACGGTTCGAGAGCGCTTGTCGACGCTGGGAAAGCCTTGTTGGGGAAATAAGCGCTGTCCGCTTTTTCTGACATTCTCGTGTAAAATCTAGTTTACTTCGAGAGATTTCTGAGCATAAAAGGCAACGTGGATGTAAAATATGGGCTGTACATTACATCAGGGGCGTCTGCATAAAGAAAATGTTGGGTGGGGGCAGAAAGGCTGGGGGGGGGGGGGGGGGGGTGTGTGTGTGGTGAGAAAAGCTGGTATTCAACACCTTGAAAAATTTTCAGGGCTGAAGTGACTTCTGCCTTCTTTAAAGGCATAGTAATAATGGCAGTTATGTTTATGGTCACCTACGTTCTGATAATAAAAACGAATATAATTTTAAATTTGGAATAATATTAAATGTATAAATAGATACGTGGAGGAGAACGTCTATAATATATATATATATATATATTAACCAAAATGTGAAGTAGCTACTGACATGTTTTACGCATGGAAACAAAAGACAATAAGAATTGAGCACATTTGGGAGAACACTCTTCTGCCTCTTTCCTTTAGCCATTAACTCTTTTCATGTTATAAAAATCAATGGCAGATATATATGGTATATAGATATATATATATATATATATATATAATATATATCATCAGTTCTCGTTATATTAAATATAACATATATATATATATATATATATATATATATATATAATATATATATATACTATAATTATATATATAATTGTTATTGGCATAGTATAAATTGGTGAGGTTATATGCAATAATTTTAACATGCTTAAAATTAAATACAGAAACAATTAGATGAAATAAATGAAAAGTTAACATGACTTTACCTAGTTGAAAAAATCGATTGGGTTCTTTTCTGTTAAGCAACCACATCACGTGAGATTTAGGGAAACCCCATTTGTTAGGGGGGTTGGGGTTAGTATTAAAGGAATAGCGATTACTACTAACCCTAACCCCATTTACTTTAGGATTTCCCTAAATCTCGCGTGATGTGGTCACAACATTAAAAAAACATTGAGTGTCTGCAGTGATGGTACTGAAAAGGAAGTAGGAGAAGATGTTATTGTTGTTAGAAGAAGAATGCCCTTCCAGTAAAACTTCGGGAATCTAAAATTATTGTGTTTTTTACTCTTTCTTGTTGTTGTTTTTCGGTATATTTTACCTACTTGGACCTAGTTAGGGCTCACCATGTTTGGCTTTTACTAAAAATCTGTCCAGAGAACTTTGCGTCTGCCTTCTTGTCGTGATGTTTTGGAACCGTGACAGTGTTTGGTCATTTCAGACAGTGCTATAACGGCTTGTGGGGGCTTTGTTGTGGTGTTATTACTCTGCAAAATTGTGTGTGTGTGTGTTTTTTTTTTTTTTTTGGACATCCATCCATATAGCAAACATGTCCTTGATTAATGAGAGAGGTAAACAAAGGCAGCGCAGGTCTTGTGACTCATTTTGACTTCCACAAAAGTCTGTCACGCCAGACTTATTCCAAACAACAGTCGTATATCAAGCACAATTGTATGCATCTGAAGAGGAGGATGGCAAGTTGCACGTGTTTAAAAGCAGTACCACCTAGATACCACTGTGTGTGTGGTTTGTGTGCGTTGTGTGTGTGTTGTGTGTGTGTTGTATGTGTGTTGTGTCTTTGATTCGAATGCACGGTTTTTTTTTTTTTTTTTTTTCTGGGGGGGGGGGGGAGAGACAAACCCACCGCCATTCCAATAAGCATGTCGTAAGAGTCGACTAATCGGGAGCTTCCTTCGAAGTCGGAACATGTTGCATAAAGACCTATGTCTGACTAGGGGGATTATAGTCACGATGAATTTGATTCTGGAATTTGTAAACATTGATGCAAACCCCCTTATAAACTTATTTCCTAATTCAAACTGTTCGGGGGCCCCATTTTTAATTTATGCTGTACCCGGGCACGCTTTGTTTGGGCGTAATTGACTAATGGAAAAAAGAGAACATAGAAATTGTTTTCCCTTCACGCTAAGCGATGTACAGAGAAACAGCAAACCCACAGCTAAAAAAATGGTTAAAAAGGGTTATTTGGTTATCACAGCTAAAGCTGTTTGTATTTTTTTAGGGACGGAAGTAGAGTACAACTGTACTTGTAAATAACAAAAAGTCGTTAAAAAAATAAAAAAAAAAGCGGAGGGTAGCGTTTGTAAAAATAAAAAAAAAGGGAATGAGAACTTGAAAAAAGGTAAAGTCTTAAAATCTCTTAAATTTAATCATTTCCCCCCTCCCCTCCCCCCTTTTCCAACGACTACTGCTTCCCCTCTTTGAGGGTTTGAAAATCATAATGGGAATTTTTTTTTGTTTGAACTGCATTTAATCCCGCCTCTGGACTAAAAATAAGGAGCAGGAAATTTTAAAAAAGGGAGTGAATAGGGGGTAGTGAAATTTTACCACTCACCTTTAAGTACCGTACAATACTAAAAAAATGTCACTGTATCTGTGTTTCCATCGGAGTGACAGAGAAATCGGAGCCAGAAGATTTGGTTCCGCATGGGTAGGGTTCGCCACAGATGGTCGGTTAGGATGTATAATTTCACTTGCCGACGAAGGAAAAGCCATAACCTTACCGGCGGTTTTCACATGAGAGCACTTTGGGTAAAGCCCCAAAACCCAAAAATTATGCTGCTGACTTTTAAATGGGTAAAGCAGTTAGGACTTAAAGCTCTCTCGTTAATAGTTGTCCCCCCCCCCCCCCTCCCCCCAAAACACCGACAACTCTTCCCCCATTGAAGTAGGGGAGGAAAAAAAAAAAAAAACACTTTAAAAGCAAATGAACACGGAAAAAAAAACCCTAATTTGGAAATGAACGCATTTAAAAGCAAGCTTAAAAATTCCCCAAAAAAACAAAT
>CAJHNH020003183.1:0-79598 GCA_905116865.2 Candidula unifasciata | reverse complement strand
AAAAAAGATGGGCGCACAAAATAGCTTTAAATTTTTGAGGAAGGATTTTTTTTTTTTAAAATTTTTCCAATGACAGCGGAAAACCACTGTACTACCCCCCTCTTCATGTACGAAACAAACTTTTTGTTGTTTGGGACAGGGGATATTACAATCAAAATTTGACAGAATGGGGAAGAATTTTCAAAGTAAACACACAGACCCAATTTTTTGCATTCCTATAAGGCAACCTTTCCCTTTTCCTTTAGTTTAATTGTTTTATAGCCCCCCAAAAGGGAGTTCATCACCCGTTTGGGAATAACGGTTTAAATTTTGCCCCTTTTTAGCTTTTCGCAACACGAAAAAACACCGACCTATTAGTGATTTATAAATATCCAGCCTAAGTCTTTTGATGGTTCTGATGGTCTTATGAATGCCGTTTATAGCTGCCTTTCTTGCATAACTTTAATTTGTTCGGAATGTCTGGTTACTGTGTGACATTGATTGCTTTTGCAACTGTGGGTGTAACAGATATGTTGAAAAAAATTCATCTTTCTCAGTAGATTGTATCTGGTTTATTACATAACCTGCCTTGGTAGGCTCCACTAGCCGTGTAAAACAGTGATTTTTCAACCAGAAAATATTGGAAAGGGGGGGGGGGGGGGTCCTAGGTAAACAAGAAAGTTTCAAGGTGGCGTCAATCAGTTTTAGAACTGAGTGTATTTGTGATGTCGGCTCTGTGGCTAAGTCGAGAAGCCACACAACAGCCAGGAGCTGCCGAGGTTGGTTCTGCAACGCCCTGTAAAGGATACGCAACTAACCAGTATTTGTGCTTGAAATAATCGGAAAAGTAAAGGTCCTCTTTCGACGCTTTTAGGCGTATAGGGCATATAGGGCTGAATATATATTTTTGGTCTTGCTATAGTTCAAGTCGTCACCACTTCCCCCCAAAAAAGTAGTTGAAAACCATTGCAGTAAAACAGTTCTACAACAGAAAAACGCCGATAGAATTGAACAGAGGACCAAACTGCGAGCCAGCTCTGTGTAGTGTGTAAACGGCACAGTAGGATGATGACGATGAATCAATATCTGACAGAGTGTTTGAAGTTGTTTTTTGCTTCAATGAAACCTGTTACATTCTTCTTCTGTTGTTTACTGTTTATGTAAATAATTGAACAGCCCTGCAAGCTCAGCAGAGATAAATTATATGTAGATGCCTCTCTTTTGCTGGTTGCATAGTTTGATTGTCGGCTCTGTGGCTAAGTCGATGCGAACGCTTCGTAATGCCGGGATGCCGGGTTCGATCCTAGCTGCGGGCCATGCGCCTTGCGTTGGTTTTGACAGTGGTATCAAGAAAGCCGACCGTCCAGTAAGCAATGGCAAACTACTGGACGTAAATTTGTCTCGAAAAACCACACAACAGCCAGGGGCTGTTAGGGTTGGTTCTGCAACGTCCTGTAAAGGATACGCAACTAACCTTGAATAGTTTGATTATTGTCAATTTGCGTTTTTGTAGTGTCTCTCTTACTCTCCCCACCTATCTCTTTCTTGTCGCCGACTCCTTTCCTGTGGATGCTTTAGCTGTTTACTGATTTTGTTCTATTCTGACCAGATAATCAAATCATTTGATTCTTTGATTTACTATGAAATTTTTTACCGGCACTGTGACTACCATTGTTATTAGGCCTTCGCTGGTGACTCTGTCGCTTCTCGTTTTTCCGGTCTCACCTGGTCGTGAACAGTTTGTCCTCATCTGGTCGTGAACACTCTGTTACGACCTGGTCGTTAACAGTCTGCCATGACCTGGTCGTAAAAAAAAGTCTGCCATGACCTGGTCGTAAAAAAAGTCTGTCACAGAAGTAACTCACGACCGATGAATACGCATTGCCTATCAAGAAGATGTGACATTCGTATCATCATCGAGGCTCATTTGTATAACTCAGCTAGAGCTCCCAGGTAGACACGGCCTACAATAGGTATCAGGAAATTATCTAGGAAACAAATGATGACCGGCATTTTGTTGATACATCAGCCACTGGGTGTCTTTTCATTTACACAACTATTGACCTAGCTCCATGTTTCTAAGCCCCAAGCGCCTGAAAAATTTGTCCATTCAATCCAGATTAAAAAAAACCCAAGTTTAGGCTTCACTATTAATCAAAGCAAATTACGAAATATGTACTTGACTAGACATAGACAAATATGTCAGTTGATACATAATGCAATCTATATCTCGTGCCCTCATTAATATCACGATTGGAGGACATTCATTTATTAAAATTACGCAAGGTTTATTGCTTCCACAAGCAGATCGATTGTAGACCGAGAAAACTATATTACTGACACCAAGAAGCTTAGAGAAAAGAATACTAGAGATTATTGATAGCTGCAAACAGATCTGTTTAAGAATACAAGAGGTTTTTTCTTCTTTTTCTGCATTTGTCCTTTAAAAAGGATGTTTGGGAGTTGATGGTGTTGTTTACAGCTAGGCTAGGATATCTGTGCCTTTCGGTTGACCTCTTATCCGATTTGAGGAAACCCTTAATTAGTCGACTTTAAAACATATATGTTACGTGACACACAAAGGTGACACATAATCTTTTATTCCTTCTTCACCTTCCTAAATGGGGCTACCGAACCTAAACAGGGATAGAAGTTTATTATAACAATTACCAAGCAGCTATAGGAATAAACTCACAGGAGCAAGTACATCAGGGATCTACCAGTCGTCAGTAGAAATTATCCTCGTCAACGAACGTTTCGGCCCACGATTCCTAGACGCTTTCGGAGGTGGGCCCACCTGAGTTCATGAAGCTCAGGGCTGGTACCCTGCTGCACAAGATTACCGGATGGTGTTTTTCTTTCGGATAGGGACAAGACGACTTAATGTTTGCAAAAGGTACTGTGAGATAAGAAGTCGTCGCGGCAGCCACAAAATGCATATAGCAGACTAACACACAGCTGTTATTGTGACAATCAAGTCTGTTACAGAATACAAGATGTTTATTAAAACCACAAAAAAGAAAACGACGGGATACACAATATCTATTATTGCGTTAAAAAAAAGTCTGTTGAAGAATACACACATTTATGCAAACGGCAAATAGGTAAATTACGGACTTCAAATTATCCATTACTGAGTCAGTCAAGTCTTTTATAGTATACAGGAAGTTCGATGAAACCACAACAATCGAAATTACGGACTTCAAGACACCCATTACTGCGACAGTAAAGTCTAATACAGAATACAGTAAGTTTATTAAAACCACAACAATGTAAATTACGGACTTCAAGACATCCATTACTGTGACAATGAAGTCTATTACAGAATACAGGCGATTTAATAAAACTACAAAAAGGTAAATTACGGACTTTAAGTTATATATTACTGTGAAAATGAAGTCTCTTAGAGAATACAGGAGGTTTTTTAAAACCACAAACATGTAAGTTACGGACTTCAAGATATCTATTACTGTGACAATGAAGTCTGTTACAGAACACATGTAGTTTATTAAAACCACAAACAAATCTCTGTCATGAGCTGAGATTCTCATTATATTTTTTGTTTTGTTTACCAGCTGTAAACTCTGGTGGCAAGTTCAGGTTGTTCATCCACTTTCAGACTGCAGTCCTGTTCCACATACCTGAGTTTTGCGTGTGCATCCGTTTGACAAATCTGACTCATTTGTATGCAGACTACTGGTTCCTTGCCTCTCAGGCAGATGCACTCCCACTTCAAAGGAAACTCCCACCAATTAGTTAACTCTTACGACATGCTTTTGGATAGGCAGTGGTTCTATTCTTGTTTTCCTTACAATAGGGCCCCGGAACCCACACGGGGATCTCATTACATGATCTGAAGGAGAGAACCGAAACCCTAATGGATGGTTTTACCGTTAGGTGGATCTTGATCTTGAAGCCGATCAATTAAACTAGACAACTAGTTACCTCGTTGTGGTTATCAAAGCATCAGTGCCATGTACCTCCCAGCTTGGTTGCTATTGATTTTGTTTCCACTGATGCATCAAACGAAACAGCCACTGCTGACGAGCTGATACTAACTCTTTGCTTTCACCGTTTTTAAACTCCGGCGGAAAGTTCTGGGTGTTCAGCTTCTGAACTTTGGTCTAGTTCCAGAACCTTAGTTTAAGTGCACATCCGTTTTACAGGGATGGCTTATTTGTATGCAGATTTGTCCTCGCCTCTCAAGCAGATGCCCTTTGACTTTAGGGGAACACCCCTGATTAGTGGCCTTTACCAAATGTTTTGGTTCCATGCAGACAGGGGAGGCAATACATTAATGCGGGTATACTTCAACTGTTTTGATTCGGAGGCCTTTTTTTATAAGCTTTTATTATTTTCGAAATTGTTTGTTTGTTTGTCTAGGTGGTTCGATTTTTATCCTATTTCCTGATAAGCAATAGTGCTGACATTTTGCACACGCATGCTTTGTGGATGACAATGCAGTATGGTGAAAAAAAAAAATAATTTTATACCACGACTAATGACAGCAAGGAGCGCCTACATAACAATTTATATGTAGTCATATAAGCAATCATTTTTGTCCTTTTTAGGACGAAATTTTTTGTTATTTGAAGCCCCACCCTGGCTTTTGCCAGGGGCCGCAATATAGGCAGGCCATTAATATGGCCAATTGTCTGAACGCAGTTTCTGGGACCTCTCCACGGCGATCCTCATCCCCATGGTGGCACTTTGTGTCATCGGGTGTTGATCGCTTGTGTGATGTCCTGGTGGGGCAGTAAATCAGTCAGTCAATTTATATGTATCAACTCAACTTATCACAGGTCACTATCTTTATAAATATGACTTAGTTGCTATGTATACAGACATTTGGACACCCCATGCTTCTATCAGTCTTTGTTGATGGTTATTTGTAAAGATAGTTAGCTGAACTCGTGTATCCATTAAGTTATATGATAAAGTATACATGCAATATACATGTGATAAAACACGTCATTGTGAATATATTATGTTCAACAGGCCATAAAAAAAAGTAAAGTAAAGTTCCCTTTTCACGCCTTTCGGCGCATCGGGCTATGGGCAGCGTCCCATATTTTTACAGACCATCAGCACTCTGTGGGTAATGTGGTCAGCATTACGCCGGCTGTCTTTACTTTCCCAGGACAGCCCATCCTGGTACCCATATTAGACTGGGTCGACCTGCTACGTCCCATACCACGACAAAAATCCACGCAGCCTGCAGTGGGTTTCGATCGCGGTATGCTGGCTTACGAGTCGGACTCGCAACGCCTTAGCCACGGACGCCACTCAACAGGCCATAGTACACATTATTTTGTATATTTTCAGTGCACGTGTTATTATATGTAAGATAAGTAATAAAAACTTTTAGTATAAAAAGTTTAAAATAAACGTTCTTAAAGATTTAGAGTCAATTTCTTTGGCCGAGCTCCTTATGCCTCCACAACCGAGTCCTACAAGTTTTGCAAGTAATGTTACGAAAACGAGGAAGAGGTAGTAGACATCAAATGAATTTAAAGTAAAAGAGATAGTCACACAGTTTTGCAATGTCAATAGAATGAAACTATATTTGAAAAACTTTGCAGTTTCCATAATATATACAACCTACCTAATCTGGAATTAAGATTATTGTGTAGCCGTCAGGAACCCCCGTATAACCTTAAGGTTGAACTGGGTTTCTGGGATTTGTCCCAGAGGGATTCTTATCCGAATAGTTTGCGTCACCAGGTGTTAATCGCTGAGTATGAGGCTCTAGTGGGGTTAAGTTTGTTCATTCATTTATTTCCAAAATGATAAATTTCTTCTCAGCTACCATCATAAAGGGCAAGTGACATAGAATGTGCGGAAGGACATCTTACTTTTGTTGTCTGTCAATAATTTTGGAAGTAGTGACAGCAGATTGTACGTCTTATTTTCTGATCTTATTTTATTCATGTTTCTTGAAGTGGCCGAGGAGCCTCTGGGGTTCAGCGGTGCTCTGAAGTTCCGAGAAACCCATCTGGGAGCCGCTACATTAGAGAGTGGGTAACAAAACATAGGACAGTGGGTAAACAATACTTTGAAGACTGGGTGTACACTACCTAAGACAATGGGTAAATGATACTTTGTAGACTGGGTGTACACTACCTAAGACAATGGGTAAATGATACTTTGTAGACGAGGTGTACACTACCTAAGACAATGGGCAAATGATACTTTGTAGACTGGGTGTACATAAGACAATGGGTGAACAATACTCGGAGACTGGGTGTACACTACCTTAGACAATGGGTAAAGGATAATTGGATGATTGTTGTAAACTACATAAGTCAATAGGTAAACATTACTTTGGAGACTGGGTGTACACGACATAAGACAAGGAGCAAGCAATACTTTGGATCCTGGGTGTACACTACATACGACTATGGGTAAACAATACTTTGGAGACTGTGTGTACACTACTTAAGAGAATGCGCATGCAATACAGACGACATGAATGGACAGTATATTACAGTCGGTAAGCAATACGCAGAACAGCGGGCATACAATATACAGGAGTGTATAAACAATACATTAAATTTTGGGTGAATAACACTCTAAGCAGAAAATAATAACACTCGAAAGTAGCAAACAGTACGTATTTTTTCATGAAAATAAAACAATTCTTGAAAGAGAAATAACTAATGCTCTAAGGAGTGGGAAAATAATACATGTATCAGGGAAGAAACACCAATCAGGGTTACTGATAAAATTGTTAGGCAGTCAGAAGAAAGTGATAAAAACCAATGTTACGATAGATTTACAACAGTGAATCAACATATGACAATCTTTACTGCGAAATTAGACTAATATCTTCTTCTTTTTCTTCAAGAAAAGATATAAAACTGAACGAAAAGTATATAAGCAAGCTTGACAACATAACAAATACAAACAAAACGTGAACGTTGCGGCTATTGAGCCTTCATCAGCACATACAAATGGAACAATACTACACAGAAACACAAAATCACTTAGCTGGTATCTTGAAGCAGTCGGGTCGGTTGTTTCATAGCAGAATGACTACACGTGACTTAAGCATTCCGAGCTCTTGAGATTCATTGTTGCAGATATCACCGGCTTCCATTCATATCTCTGGTTTTCCTTCTCTTTCCAGTTGGTGACACCAAGTGTTTGCAGGTCTGTCTGGGTATTATCTCTTCATCGTCTTCTTGGTCTGCCTTGGGGAGATTAGACTAATATACTTTAGCAAAAATGTGGTTTTGTTAACAAGGAAACATAATCGAATAAGAATAAAACCGACAGAAATAGATTACCCCAAAATAAAAATCGTTGAACGAGCAAAAAATAAAACTATATAAATAAAGTAGACCCGGTTATGGCCACCTATTTATCAACAGACGAATGTTAGAGTTTCTCTCCGTGATACAGCGAATCGATCACCTTATATGATGGGAGGAAATGCAACAGGCACATTAACAAGAATATCCTTTCACAGAGCCAGAGTAGACTTTCACGAAATTCTAAGTATGGCATGAGGGCATGCGAAGTTTGTAGTAACAAAGACGTGGGAAAGTTACTGTATGGCAGATTTGTTAGGGAGAGGAAAATGGGCAAATGTGGGGTATCGCTTAGTGAGAGTTGTTTTGATTTTGGGAATTCAAGAAG
This sequence comes from Candidula unifasciata, assembly GCA_905116865.2. Taxonomy (NCBI): domain Eukaryota; kingdom Metazoa; phylum Mollusca; class Gastropoda; order Stylommatophora; family Geomitridae; genus Candidula; species Candidula unifasciata. The sequence continues at coordinate 71,978 of CAJHNH020003183.1, read as the reverse complement.
TCGAGTGAAGCTTCTCGGATGGTGGGTTATACTGACAGACGAAAAAACAAACACACACTCAGAAAAATAGTCATGTTCTATGGATTTTATTGTTTTGTTTTCTGCCACCGAGTGGATGTTGTTGCAAAAGACCGGCGCGCGCGCACACACACACACACACACACACACACGCACGCACGCACGCACGCACGCACGCACGCACGCACGCACGCACGCACGCACGCACGCACGCACGCACACACACACACACACCACGCACACAAAACACAAACACGCACAGAGAGAGAGAAAGAGGGAGTGAACGCGATGAATGATTTTTTTTCCTCTAATCAGTCACATAGTCTTCTTCTTCTTCTTCTTCTTCTTCTTCTTCTTCTTCTTCTTCTTCTTCTTCTTCTTCTTCTTCTTCTTCTTCTTCTTCTTCTTCTTCTTCTTCTTCTTCTTCTTCTTCTTCTTCTTCTTCTTCTTTCTCTTCTTCTTCTTACTCCTTCTTCTTCTCTTCTTCTTCTACTTCTTTCTCTTCTTCTTCTTCTTTTCTTCTTTCTTCTTCTTACTTCTTTTCGTTTTTCTTCTTCTTCTTCTTCTGATATCTTCTTCTCTTCGTTCTTCTTCTTCTTTTTCTTCTTCTTCTTCTATCTTATCTTCTTCTTCTTCTTCTTCTTCTTCTCTTCCTTCTTCTTCTTCTCTACTTCTTCTTCTTCTTATCTCTTCTTCTTCTGCTTCTTCTTCTTCTTCTTCTTTTTCTTTACTTCTTCTTCTCTCTTCTTCTTCTTCTTCTTCTTCTTCTTCTTCTTCTTCTTCTTCTTCTATCTCTTCTTCTTCTTCTTCTTTTCTTCTTCTTCTTCTTCTTCTTCTTCTTCTTCTTCTTCTTCTTCTTGATCGAATGCAGACTATTAGTTCCTCGCCTTTCGAGCAGATGCACTCCAACTTTGAAGGAAACTCCCCTAATAATGGCTTTTTACGACATGCTTGATAGAGAGGCTCCTCTTTCTTTTGTATTTTATTTTATGTCTCTGTGTGACAACACCTCGCCGTACGTGTTTGAATGCTTTGTTACCTAACTGGGCTTATCGATTTCACAAAGTAAACATTTGGAAAACATATGGAACAGGTAATATCGAACGTTGATAAAGTTGAAGAGACGTTAAAAGTGTTAAGGTAAGAGGTGAGAACATCGATTTCGTTTTACTAGGTTTTATCCCATATGATTCGGCATCAAGAGACCCGGGTTTGTGTGTGTATGAGGTGACTATATGAGTCACACTGCTTTAAATCTTTAGGATCGCCTCCAATGTCATACACCTCCCTTTAAAGAGTTTAATTTAATATAGGGACTAAAGTAAAAGAAAAGGACCCCTTCTCCACGCCCTTAAGCGTTTTTGGTATATAGTAAGTAAAAAAAAGTAAAGTAAAGATCCCCTTTCACGCCTTAGGCGCATCGGGTATATGGTAAGAGCTCCCATATTTTTACAGACCAATCGGCACTGGATGGGTAATGTGGTCAACATTACGCCCGCTGTCTTTACCTGCCCAGGACAGCCCATCCTGGTACCCATTTTTGGCTGGGTCGGCCTGCGACGCCCCATACCATGATAAAAATTCACGCAGCCTTGGTATATAGTACTAGACCTATATTTTTTTTAATCGGCACCTTGTCAATATCACGAAGACCGCCATTATTTGCGCAGATTTTACATGGTAATCATTTCAGGTTAGGTCGAATTAAAAGCTAAGTTCATTTTTAAAACATGTTTAAAGTTTGAAGTTAGAACAATGGATCAACATCATGGCACACGTGTAGTAACCCATAAGTGCTCTGTTCTTCTAACTCAAGTCCGAAGAAGCTCAGCACAGTGCACAGGCTCTGTAGCACAGGCGACGAACCTGAAATACTTTTGAGTAGATTTTTGACTCCAAATTTTGCCCGGGCAGCGCCGTTAGGCTACTCTTTTCGATTTCCAACTGCCAAGGGATTTTTTTACGTGCGCGACAATGCACACGGGGCGTCCGATCTTAATATCCAGAGACCAGGAGGAATTACTAGAAGTCCAAGTTCACGTGAAAATAAATCCCAACCCCACCTGAGATTGAACCCGGAACCTCTAGAACTCGAGGTGGACACCATACCTAGAGACCACACAGCTCCCCTTTTCAGAAACATACAGGGAGCTAAGTGTTTGAAAGAAAAAAGAACACACCCATAAAGACAGTGTGGTAATTGTCTGTGTCTCAGTCGTTTTTTAAGTATCCAGAAACCATGAGTTGTAAACACTTTGGATCGGTAATATGAATATCGCAACCCTTAGGCTTTGATTCCATGATAGATACAGTAAATCTTGGAGAAATGTGACTTTTTTGCCTACCCCCGGGCGTGAACCCGGACCATAAGGAGTTCGTCACTCAGTCGCCGCGCAAAGGGTTTTGACCAACTGAGCTAGCAAGCCGGGCCTCTGTTGTTTATAAGTGTAGTCCCTACAGTTTCCTTTTTACAGATACCAAGTTCTCTCTCTCTCTCTCTCTCTCTCTCTCTCTCTCTCTCTCTCTCTTTGTCTCTCTCAATACTTTGTATGTTTTACAGAATCTTCTCTTTTTTTCTCTCTCTATCCCGCTTATATAGAGACACAATCGTAGTTGTTCACACAATTCATTTCTTTCGAAACAGAAAATTCTGTCTTTTTGTCTCTCTCCTTCAAATTGTTTCTTTGTCACTCTCTTAATCATGTTTGCACACTGACAGACAGACACACGCGCATGCTATCGCGCACACGCACTCACGCACATAATTCATCTCAAACAAAGAATATCTCAACCACAGGCTCTCTTTCTAGCAAACTCAATCTCTCCCTTCTCTCCCAGTATCAGTATCTCTCTCTCTCTCTCTCTTTTTCGCTCACTCGGTCACTCTCTAATTCAGTCGCACACGCCAGAAACAACAGTAAACTATTGAGAGAAACCCAAGTTAATTTGATATCATATGATTTATCAGCTTTGGTGTATGCCCCAGACTGACAAGACCTGGAAACCAGCCTCACTGGCATATTGATTGGTTTAGAACATGTCAGGAGACTCGTATTACATCCCAAATCTGGCATGTCTCCATGTTTTATTCATCAAATCGGCGACTATAAAATCTTACTTACACGTACAAGGGGTTACCTCATGTAGGCAGAGGCTGTCCCAAAATGAACTGTCAATTACTGTTTCAACAGTGTATAAGGGATCTGAAACATTTTTGTCTTTCTTTTGAAGTCTTTTTAGCCTTTCTGTCGGGCACATCTTTAATAAGCAGGACCGTGTTTATGATGAATGGAAGTGGTGAAGTCTTGCTGTGATCAAGTAGAGAATGCAATAGAAGAGTCAGAGAATGTCATCATTTCATCTCATCTTGATCCTCGTGTACCTTGTGATGTCGAGGTAAAGTATGAGTTACGGGAAAACGCCCGTTTGTGTGCTTTGTAAATGGAAATTCCAATTTACAAAATGTATGTTGGGAAATCAACAGGTGGACAGACTGGCTGGCTCTGCACAACTTGGTGGAATACTGATGCATGATAAGGCAGGCGTGGTTAGTGCCTTGTGGGAGAGCGTGTACAGTTCGGAGGAGAAGATGGATCACCACAGTCTGGTGAGACCGATACAGAGGGGAGTGACGTGAGGTTCTGGTAGTTGCTCGAGACTCAGAGGAAAGGCAAGAAGGACGTTTAATCAGAATGCTACTGGCACCATTAATCTATTTACTGGCTGCGGAGGATGGAGATGGAGCGCTTATGGGAATGCCCTGAGTGCTGCGATGTCGGTTCTTGAATCAACTCAACTCCCAGAGACTCTGTAATTCCTTCTGTCCATGGCTTGCATGGTCGGCCTCTTCTTTAATCCCGCCGGGTCTGTATATCACTGCTTGCTGTGGTTTACTATTTGCTGACATCCACGTTATACGGCCATACCGTTTCACCTGTTGTCTTTTAATGAAACACAGTCATGCTTTTATCTCAATTTTCCTTCGGATTCAATCGTTTCTGGTCTAATGTCTTCTTTTTATATTGAGAGCCCTTCGCAGGAATCTCATTTCAGCTGTTGTGTGGTGAAATAGAAATAGTAATTTTTATTTAATTTTTATTGACATTGTCTATATCTGGCATCGATAACACAGGTTTAGCAAACAAATATGGTGTTATAGAGTGCTCTTGTGGTTTCACAAAAAAATCAATTTATTGAAGAACTAATCGAACGGGAAAAAGGGAGGGGGTGGGAGTAGTGGGGGAGGGGCGATTCTGGAAGTTATTCAACTCTGAAAAGGAAAAAACTGGGAGTGGCATAGGTAGACTTGTAATCACGTTTGCAGCTATTACTATTAGCATGTCGACTCTTCTTTGGCTACTGAAGAATGAGATGGAGCACGTACTGGAATGTCCCAAGTGCAGTGATGCAAGTCCTTGTTTCTGTCATTCGTTGCTTCATCTTCATTGTTGATGATATCACCCGCCACCATTCATCTCTCTGGTTGATCTTCTATTTCCATTTAGTAACACCACGTGTGTGTAGATCTGTCTGAATATTATCTCTCCATCGTCTTCTTGGTCTGCCTCGCTGTCTATAACCATTCAACTCCCTCGTCTGTACAGTTTTTACCTCTCTACCATCTGACATTCTCTCAGTTTTTCCCAGCCATTTTAGTCTATTAGCTCTCGTGATGCCTGTTTCCGATTCCGATTCCTTGAAAGAAAACAATTAAAAGGTCGACCACTTTCAGACTGCTGCTAGCTAGCCGGGGCTGCTAACAGCCTGCGCCTATATTTGTGGTCTGGGTTATTTGCGTCACTTTCGTAACTAAATTCTAGTATTTGCGCCGTTTCTGGGCTTGATGCTTCCTTCCGATTCAAACCGTTCGTCCTCCACCCTGTTGTTAGCTGTGCATGTCTGTCTTCTTCTTACTTGGTGTTTTCTCTTGGGTTTGTCTCCCTCTGATTTGGCCAGGCGTATTTCGTAGGAGAGCGAGCTTTTCTATACAACGTCCTTTGGACCACCATTTACATTTTTTTTTTAAATTTTAGTATTTTATTTTGCCAAAAAGTACTAAAAACAGTTTTTGATTTTGGATAGTTCCGAAATGTGAAAATATTCCGCGTGTGACCATAGTGGTCTTATAGTTGTCTTCCTGCAATAAGAACGGGTTAGTCATGTCGTGGATATGTGTGTGAAATGTTGTGTGGAGCCTCAAAGCGAGTCTATTCGTCATTTGTTACTGTGTCATCCGGTTGTGTCGGTTTGGGATGCCAGCTAGGCTCCGGTGTACGTAAATACCAAATACCCGGAGCACCCAGCTCACGCTTTGAGATCCAAATTTCGGCAATGAGAATTGGTGTGGCATGTTGGGTGTCGAACTCAAGGGCTCTCTGTAGAAATGGGGTGGGGGTTGAACTCATAGTGCATCCGAAAGAGGTAGGAAAAGGTGAGGGAAAGGGGGCGGGAGGCCATGCAGTCATTTCTAGTCGTTGCCGTCTTGTTGGATTCTAGCGTGGCCTTTTGCCGGAATAATACGTATCACGTCACCAACCTTTGCTATCATCCCTCTGATGGGGTGGTATTGGTGGTTAAGTGTTCTAGTCCTTTCAGTATCAATTATTTTCCCTAACTGCTGTCAGTCATATCTTGTTGTGCGCCCCACCGGCCATGTTTATGTTGTTTGCATGATGTAGAATGGGATGGTTTTGAGTATAAATCCCCCGAGTATATGGACGCACACAACTAAGTGTATGCGTATGCACTCGAGCATTCATACACGCAGACAACACTAAATTTGTGCACTTCCTTTCGTACTTATCAGTGTATGCATACATATTTGATGCATACTCTTTCATATATATCTACCAATGCCTACCTACCTAAATGCACTTACATAAATCACAAACGTGTACATTCACACGTAAGGACACTCACACTTCAATGCATGTTTTTTGTGTGTCACTATGTCAGTAATATCGTCTGATCGTGTCACTTTTTAAGTTATTTCCAGTTCCTGGTAGGTGATCTGTCCGTTACGTTCTTATCATGTTCTGGTAGATGGTGTGTGCTGATGAAGTTCTTGCTGGCGTACACACTTCATTCCATTTATTCTCATTAACAGGTTCGTGCGATTTTATACGTATGTATGCACTCGTTTACCGTATATTCCCATACAACCACATAATTTATGGGTTCCCGGAGTGCACGCTCAGTCACAAACACACACACAAATATATACACACTCATATATATATATATATATATATATATATATATATATATATATATATATATATACACACACACACGAATGCATGCACACACACACACACACACAAACACACACACACACACACATATATATATATATATATATATATATATATATATATATATATATATATATATATATCTATTTCCATGAAATCGTTCATCTGTACCTTTCGCACATCTATATTCCCACTTTCTTGTCCATATGTGACCCCTTACCATTCGTCTACTTACATCTTGTCATATGTATCCATTCTATACATACATGCACCCATACTACACGCACTCTTCCTTGTGTTTCCACACGTACTCACATCTATGCATCCATCATACTTACCATACCCTCCTCACGAGAGGGTATTCGGAGTCTCCACCTGCCCTGTTCCTTCTGTTGTTAGGAGCTGATCTTCAACCTGGTCTTTTTAGTTTTGGTTTGTTTTGATGTGATGCCAGTGATCGGTGGTGATTTAAATAGATGATGGATTTCTTTATTGCTTCGCATTCTCTAATTCCCCTTTTGCATCTTTGATGGGTCCATAAATTGGTCATAAGGCTCTGTTTTCAAATGTAGAAAGGCTTCATCCCTTTTAGTTGTGCCCCAAGTCCCAGAGCCATATAAAAAAGAGCAGAGCATGCTTTGGAAAACTGAAACTGGCGTCCTACGCGTAGAGTGTGTTGCATCCCTTGATAAGACTCAGTTAAGGAAGAAGCCATGGATTTTTTGTCCAGGATATTCAGATGTGTGAGGCAATGAACAGGCTGATTAAATGACTTCTTTCGCTCCACTGGGCGGTGAGCTACATTATGATAAAGCGGTCGTAGTGAAGACTCTCTGGGATTAAATGGACACTGCAGTAGAACAAACAGAAAATATATACATTGTAATATTAATTCAATGGGGGGGGGGGGGGGGGGGGGGAAGGGTTGGGGTGGGGGTGGGGGAAGGAGGGGCATTCTGGAGAATATTCAACACAGAGTGGGCAAGATAGGAGGACTTTTAATAAGATTCCCGTTGATATTATCAGAATGTCAACTCTTCGCTGGCTACTTAGGAAGGAGACGGAGGACGTGGGGGAATGTCCCGAGTCCAGTGATGTCAATTCTTGATTGATCGATTCATTCATTAAAAAAAAAAAAAGCTCGTAGGCCCTACCTTCTTTAGCAGCTTGGGACTTCAATCAAACAAAAGGATCTAATGGACTAATTCAACAGTTCTTCAGAGTCTGATTGCCTCTCTGCCGGTTGTTCTATTTCTCACTCTAACTATAATTTATCAATTAATCTGGCTTCTTTTCTCTCACTCTCTATTACATTTACAACGTTAACGTGAATACACGATTGTTCAAGAAACAAAAGGAGAAAACACTAACACCAGCAATTATAAAATATTCACAACTCCAGAGATAGAATAAAGCGGAGGAAAGGTGAAAGATGTAAAGAGATATCAACACCAGCGCTATCGACAGTTATGAATGACATTGTAAACATGGGTATTTGATCAGTGGAATCATTGATCGTTGACTGCATATGTTACAGTTGTGTTCCCCTTTTGAGTCATTAGAATAGAGGCCTATTGAATTGTTTTTTTTCTTCCTCTACTCTTTGTCTCTCGGTGGAACGTGGGTTCAAAACCAACTGGCCAAATCGTCATATCCTTTGCTATTGTATGCAGCTCACTGTACCTTTTTAATTTCATTTTATAGGTTTATTCTCAATGTATTTTGTGGTCTACCTTTTTTTCAACGCCATTGTGGGTTCTAGTGCAAAGACCTTCTAGTTATTTTGTTCTGAGGGTTTCCTAAAGTTTTCCCTATCCAACGGCAGCGTCTATTCTGGGCCTGTTTTATGTAGACTGCTGGTTTCTGGCCTCTCAGGCAGATGCACTCCAGCTTCGAAGGAAAGACCCCTAATAAGTCACCTTATACGGTATGCTTGTCAGAGAAGCAGTGGGTCTTATCTATTACCCCCCCCCCCCCCCCTACGATGGGGCCCCCGAACCAATACGAAGAGGAGGGGTGGTGGTGGGGTGAGTACAGTTGTCTAAACACTGCAGCCATATCTTTTCAGATTGTTTAAAAAAAAAAATAATCAGCAATTTATATCTAACATAATTACCAATTTCATATTTATTTTTCTTATATGGTTTATTAGTTTACCGCAACTGCTGTGTGGGTCAGACAGGATAAGGTCCCCTGATGTCATGGAGTTTCTCAACAGCCCATGCCGTGCAACAAAGGCCCTGTTATTGGGGAGATTGGGCATCATGCTCTCCCACCACCCCCCCCCCCCCCAACCGCCCCATCTCACCGCTCCAATCAGTTTGAAAGCCATCCATGTTTTATTTGCGTTGGCACCTGATGTAGGGATCAATTCAAGTATTCAGTAGATCTTGCGTTGCCCCATACAAAGTGCTGTTAGTTTCTAATTCCGACAAATTAATCAAGTCATCCCTTTGGGGGATGCAATTTTTCGTTATTTGAAGCCCTACTCTGGCTTTTGTCAGGGGCCGCAGGCTGAACGCGCTTTCTGGGACCTCTCCACGGGTGATCCTCATCCGCATGGTGGCACTTTGTGTCATCAAGTGGTTATCGCTTGTGTGATGTCCTGGTGGGGTAAAAGAAGATAAGTGTTCCGATGAAATTCTTCACCGGAAAAGGATTGCGCGCTACACCTGACTGACCTAGCTGTTAGAGGTACATTATCATCATCATCATCATCAGGTGCCTTGCCGACTGGCGTGGGCGATCATGCCTCTCCATAATCTGCGATCTCCTGCAGCATGTATCAGTTCGTGTGCCGACACACCTCCATGCCATGCAACAAGACTGTCAAGCATCTTCTCTCGTTGTCTACCTCTATCTCTCCTTCCACATATCTTTCCAGTGGTCACAAAAAGTTCTATTTTCCCTCTTCTCATAACATGGCCGAAAAATGATGACTGTCTCCTTCTGATGTCTGTGATAAAATTAGAGGTACATGTACTCAAATTATAGATTTATTGCAGGCTGCATGGGGTTTTGGAATTTTGCTCTGTCAGTTTGGCATCCAGGATAAAATTATTGAAGCCTTAGGATGGTCGAATCTACAGGCGGTAGATCGAGAGAGAGAGAGAGAGAGAGAGAGAGAGAGAGAGAGAGAGAGAGAGAGAGAGAGAGAAAGAGAGAGAGAGAGAGACAGATACAGATAGAGATAGAGAGAGTATGAAAGTGAGACAGAACCCCTAATACGCATGTCGTAGAAGGCGATTACTTTGGGGTGTTTCCTTCGAAGTGGGAGTACATCTGCCTGGGAAGCGACGAACCAACGGTCTGCTTACAAATAAACTAGATCTGTAAAACGGATATGCATGCAAAACTCAAGTTCTGGAACAAGGTTTAAGTCAAGAAGTGGATCATCATCATCATCCTCCTCATCATTATCATCATCATTTGTGTGTCGTTAGACGACACAGCGGGCTAGCATTCGATTCCTCAACTCCGCTCTAATGAGCGCAACTTACTTGATTTCTGACATGAAGTTCATCCCAGCGTTTTTAGCTTTCCATAATAATGTTCTTCCTAATCTTTTCTTTAGACCTCCTTTTTCTCTCAGACCGTTTGTTTCCCATTTTAGAGCTTGTTTTATAATTCTTTGCTCATTTCGTCTCACAGTGTGTCTAATACTGATTGCAGTCGATATATGTATTTGTCCAGACATTTCTCGGATCTCCTCACTATTTTTAAAATCATCCATATTTTGTGTTCGCGACTTTTGTCAGACGTATATTTTCAAATGCATTTAACTTTCTTTCAATATCCTTCGTGGTTCTCCAACTATCGCTTGCATATGTTACATTTGAAAGATTCGTTGTTAGGTCTAGTTAGACATTAAAGCTGTATAGCTTGTAGCTTTTTATATTGTTGAGACTTAGCAGAATTTAGTGTTGCCTTGTTAATGCGTATCATAATTTTCTTTGCTATATCTCCATGAGAGTCAAAATTGCTACCCAAATAGGTGAAATGGTCCGTTACTTTTGTTGGTTTGTTTTCTGACATGATATCTACATGACCTGTCGTTGGATCTTTAAAATATTTGTTTCGTATAACTTATTTATAGTCCAATTTTTTGATGCAGTAGACGACACATCTTCTGTTTTTCTTTGCATGCCTTAGTTATTTTCTTTAACAAAATAATATCAACTGCGAAATCCAAATCTTCCAGTTTTTAATTTTCTACCCAGTCAATGCCAGTATTGCCTTTGCAGCTTTTTAAATTACCCAATCAATGGCTACTTCTAACAACATGAGAGATAGAATGCAACCTTGTTTTACTCCAGCTTCCACCAAAAACCGGTCATTGAGAACATTTTCAGAGCGCACTGCACATTCTGAACTATTGTACAAATTTATGATAATGCGTATTATTTTGGCTGGTATGCCGTAGCATTCCTAAATTCCCCATAGTGAAATTCAATGTATGATTTCAAAGCCATCATTCAGGATGAGAGGTAATTCCTTCTCATTGTGTTTGTCTTAAATAAGTCTCAGGGTAGTTTTTTTTAAAAATCCGGACAACTTCTTCAAGTTATCAAAACCACTTTGTTATTCTGTCATGATTGTATAAACTGCCTCTTTAATTCTGTTGATGACTACTTTGCAATAAAAGTTTTTGACATAACAGATAGTAAGGCAATTCCTTTCCATTTATTGTAGATTACCTTTAAGGTTTTCACAATTATTCCTTTCTTCCACTGTTCTGGGACTGTTTTCTCTTCCCATGTTTTGTTAAATGTTCCAACAGTTGTTGAATGTTGTCTCGTCGGGGCATTTATGTTGTAATATTATCATCACCCGCTGAGTTGTTATTTGAAGATAATATATTGCCTGTTTGATTTGCATAACATTAATCGCCAGAATGTTAGTCTTTGGAGTTAAGATCGGCATGGCAAAAAACGGGACGCACACCAGGCACATCAGAGGACTTGTTAATCAACAAAGAACTGGTACTGTTAGCCACTAGACGCTGGGGTTCATACTGAGGGGAGGATCTAAGCACCTATGGACATGCCCGGCGTGCAATGATGGCAACCCATTCGACTAACTAACTAACTAACTAACTAACTAACTAACTAACTAACTAACTAACTAACTAACTAACTAACTAACTAACTAGCTAGCTAACTAGCTAACCAACTAACTAAACTAAGATGCTCCTCAAGAAGTGAATAAACAACAAGAATTTTCCATCTCAGTCTACAGCTGGTGAACTCGAAAAAAGAAGAAGAAGAAGAAGAAGAAGAAGAAGAAGGAGAAGAAGAAGAAAAAGAAGAAGAAGATAAATAATAAGGAGGAGGGGAGAAGCAGCAACAGTAACAGCAATAGCAGCTGAAGCAGAAGCAGACGCTGAAGCAGAATAAGTGGAGGCAACTGGTCACAGCATTATGATAACTCCCTGCCAAACGACCGCTTGGACATGAATATTCCTGCTTAATGAAATCATAATTCCACATAAGTCTTTAATCCCCCTGATATGGGAAAGGGAATAGTGTAACTGTGTTTCGTTTATGCACGCACCGAATGAAGAATGAGATTTCTGTCAGACGGCTTTTGTTTTGCTGAAATTTTTCTTTTATTGCATGTCCGTTTGTTTTTAAACTGTTGTATAATTTTGTTGGTTTCGAACAATCCTTTGCATGGGTTTAACATCTATCGCACACACTGCAGTAGTGTTTTTTTTCAAATTAAAGCAATAAGGGGAGAGAGAAAAAAAGAGAGATGATCGATAAAGCGCTAGTGTTACAGAAATAATTTTAAATGTAATGTCAAGAAAAGTATAGACTGTAAAAAGACACAACAGAAGTATTTATTTGCCATGTTCTATCAGTATTAGGCAAAGTAGTTCCAGAGACAATGACATGGTATATAATCAAAAGACTGAATTAATGTCAAAAATATAATGTATAAATATATATACAAGGTCCGACAATTAAGTAATGAGTAATTATTTTATTATGGCCAAGACAAAATTGTCATCTATGAAGCAAAGCATGGAATCTAAAGAGGCAACATTCATCTATGATCTGCCAACTTTTCATAGCCGCTCGATAAGCAGACAACAACAAGCCGCCATTTTGTTAACCTATTTAGAGGTGCATTGTTACGTAATCATAACATTAAATTCTTTTAAAACTCAGAAAAAGCGCCATTGAAACAGTTAAAATGGTGCAACAAGTTTATGGGGATAACTGTTTATCTCGTACACAGATTTTCAGGTTTAAAAGTGGCGTGGAGCCGGACTCTTTTCAAAAATGACCTTAGCTCCCACGTCGACCCAGCCTTGAATGGGTACGGGGTGCGTTCCCGGAAAGTAAAGGCGGCCGGCGTGATTCTGACCACATCACCCATCTTGTGCCGATTGGTTTATAAAATATAGGTCTAGCCCTATACGCCCAAAGGTGTGGAAAAAGGTCCTTTACTTTTTATTTTTACCTTTAAAAGTGGCATGGAAATGATTACTAATGCACCTAGACCTAGACAAAGGTCGATCCGGTGTTTGATAGATCGTACCACTTGCTGTATCAATGCACAAGGGGCTTACTTTAAATCAAACACAGGTTTTATCTTTAACTGTTGATTATTTGAATGTTATGGAATCAGACTCATTACTTAATTGTTGGACCTTGTATATATATATATATATGTGTGTGTGTGTGTATAAATATATGCACGTGCATGAGTGAGTGTGAGTGTGCGTGTGTGTGTGTGTGTGTGCGTGTGTGTGTGTGACTGCGTGCTTGCGCGTGCGTGAGAGAGTGTGTGTGTGTATGTGTCTTCCACTCATAATCTGATAATTTGGCCTACGAGTTTCAGCCAAGTTTATGTGTGCTGTTGTGCTCTTCTATACATTTTTACCGTCTCTTTTTTTTCTATCTTCATGAAATATTTGAAAAACGTCTTTGTCTTCTTGTAATGGACAATAATGAGGTTTGATGAACTCAGTATTGGCCACAACTTTTCACAACGCTACTTTGTCCATACTTACTATTGTTTGCTCCCTTGAGAGTCTCCGGATCATGAGATACCTCAAGTATATTGGTTCCAGTAATGTTAACCTTATCCTATTTTCTTGTGTTTCTGGCTGCATTCAGTAAATTCTGTCTAGCTTCAAGCTACGGCTTTATTTAACTTTTTTTCTGTCCGGATTATGTTCCGGTGAGTTATTTATGTAGCTTTATTATATTCTGACCCAGACGGTTTATAATTTAAAACTGCGCTGGGCAGAAATAATTAATTGTGTATATCAACGGAGATAGACAGCTTCTGCAGCAACACAGCGGAGGGATAGCATATGCAATAAATTGGGCAGACAGGTGACCTTGCTGGGAATCAACGAGTCATTTTTTTGGGGGTAATACGTTTGGATTGAGGGTTCCTAACAGTAAGGCGGATAGGAAGGTTTACTATTTAAGTTATGGCACGTTTTTGCCTATGACAATAGTTAGTTGCATTTTTCTCCATGTTTAAACTGAAAGGCTAAAGTTCCAACGCCCAGCTACTCAGCTGAGTGCACGGCACGACACTATGAGCTGTGGATTTAATTTAGAAGGCTTTTTGACTGCGCCAAGCGTGGCTTGTGCTGTAAACTGCAGAATCAGACAATAGCAAGTAGCCTATTGCAAGAAATAATTAGTGGTGCCTTATGCGATTAATTGCGCATGAAACTACTGATCAGTTGCAATGGCTGCTTCCATCGACGGTGAACTGCAATTTTCATGTTGTATTTTTTTGTATTGGCGTTTCAGACTGCTACATTATGCATTTAATGCGTGTATTGACTTTGCTGGGACCGAAGTCTAAATGCCTTCCCCCTCCCGTCCCCTTCCCACTTTTTCCCCATACAATGGACATTGATGGCCATTCTGTGTGGGTTTTCGCAGGCATAGCAACGGAACAACTATATGGTGGCCTGTTTGCTATGCAGTCGGGATTTAATTCCACGTTCGCCTTCCGAAACAAACTAGGTCACGTTCCATTTATAACTATTTTAGACTGGTCTGCTGTCCGAGGGTTACGTGTGTGCCGCTATGGTGTTTGCTTTCTGGTTTGTCTTGCATTTTAAGTTTTTCTTCCAAGAAAGATAATACCTATGACATATGTTGCAGCACTCTCTAAGGGATTGTGTGTTAGACCCAGTTTCTAAATGTTTATGTAGTGCTTAAATATACAACACGCGAAATAAACGGCATTGCTGAACACCTGCGTAGCTGTGTACGAAAGTCGGGTGACTCAAGGTCGACTAATCAGAAGTGAGCTAGTGTGTATATGGGCAGTCTATGGGGGCGACTTTCGTGGAACTAACCTAGTCGGGATACGATTACCTGAATTTTGGGCTGTGTTTGAGAGAATCGTTTTTCAATGCTGTGTTTAGCATACTTTTATGTATCTTCACTAAGGGTCCGTTTGTAGGATTCTCACTACTAGAGTGGGTTCCAACGTGGCAGCCAAGCGATCATTTGTAAATATGATAAAACTAACAAAATGTTTATACATAGCAGCTCAAGGATGAGAAAACGGTGAATACCCCAAGCACTCATTATAGCCGAATTTAATATATTGTCTATAAATAGAGACTATTGGTTAGACATCGACCTGGCTAACCTCGAGATACAAAGATAAGTGATATTGTGTATTTGTGTAGTACTGTATAATTTATATATGTGCTTAAGAAGGCTCCATAGCGACAACGCTTACGTTTTGTTTGTGTTTGTTATATTGTGAAGCTCGCTGATTTACTTTTCGTTCGGTTTTATAACTTTCTCTAATATATAGTCCGACTTGTCACATTCGAATGGTATAGTGAGTAGTAAGGATAATTACCACTTACTTCGAGCAGATCCATACGTGCCTCGATCTCCTCCTTAAAAACTACACAAGCGTTAAACGACCGATGACGTTTCTTTTGTTTTGATTGGATTAATCAAACATCTTGTCCCCTTGGTGAACTTTTTATTTCTTACAGCCCCATGCTGCAGCCCTGTGTCTGTTAGCCTTGACATGGAGCCACCTCGACATAGACATTGTCGTATTCGTCATCGAGGTTAGTCTGTGCGTGGCGTTGATAATATCACATCTGTCAAGTTACTGGAGCGGCCATAACAACCGCAGCGTCTGCAAAATAATCTGCACTTTCGTTGCCTAGAACACCATTTTTGTCTGAATAACCCAGCCTGGATTTTCTTAAACTTATTAACTGAGTCACTAAATATGCACGCGTGTGTAAATGGTGTCAATCGATCGATCAATCAATCAATCAATCAATCAATCAATCAATCAATCAACCAGTCAGGGAGTAAATTAATCAATTTGTCAATTATTAAATCAATTAGTCAATCAAAAGGTCAATCAATCAACCAATCAATCAATCAATCGATCGATCAACAAATCAAATATTCAATCAATCAATTAATCAGTAAGTTAATCAATCAATCAGTCAATCAGTGAGTCAATCAATCAATAAAACAATCAATCAACCACTTAATCAGCCAGCCAATCAATCAATCAATCAGTCGATAAAAAAATCAGCCAATCAATAAATGAATCAATTAACCAGTCAGTCAGTGAGTCAATCAATCAACCAATCAGTGAGTAAATCAATCAACCAATCAGTAAATCAATCAATAAATTATCAGTCAATCAATCGGTCGATCAATCAATAAATCAGCCAGTCAATCAATCAATCAATCAATCAATCAATCAAGCAGCCAATAAATCATTAAACCAATCAACCAAAAAATAATTAATTAATCAACCAGTCAATCAATTAGTCAGTGAGTCAGCCAGTCAATCAATAAATCAATCAATTAGCTAATCAATCAATCAGTCAGACAATCAATCAATCAATCAGTCAATCAATAAATCGATCAGCCAATCAATCAGTCAATCAATCAATCAATAAATCAGCTAATCAATCAATCAGTTAATCAGCTGTCTCCACCATAAATTTACGCAGCAATTTCCAAAGTTAAATTTCACACCAGCATAATGCACTGTTCGCCCGTTTCGGCAAATCCACATTCCACTTTTATGGCTGTCTGTGTGTTAATGTCACCTCCTTTCAAATATGGTTTTATGTGAGTTTCAATGTCTTTTAGTGTGCCTCTTTCAATTTATATCAACAACCTTTTTTATTGTGACACTCCAGCATGTGTCACTGTCACGTAACATAATTTTTCTGTTTTTTAATTTTATTAAATAAGACCCCTCGCTCTCTCTCTCTCTCTCTCTCTCTCTCTCTCTCTCTCTCTCTCTCTCTCTCTCTCTCTCTCTCTCTTGTGTTTTCTGTCTTACTCCTCACCTCTCATTCCCCACCAGTTTCTTTGATGTTCGTCATATTATTCTTTAAACCGCAAAGTGTCCACGCTGCAAATATTGTTTTTATATTTATCTAATTATGTTTTGAAGGCCTCAGAATAGAATCCAATAGCCCCAATTACCTGCCACAAAATTGCCAGTTTAGAGGCCTTTTATTTGACTGTGGAAACCCTAGGGCCTAGATCCACAGAGGAACAATGCGTTAGTAAATATGAGGCCTTTTGTTTTGAATAAGGCCAACATGGCCTCCACAATGAGCGCTGTTAAACGTGTTTCATGCAAGGAAAATTCACGTGTTTTAAGGCCAAAACTGACTGTGAAGAGAATGAATGGGTCGTTTAACAGGTTCGTCGTTAAAACTGCGCATTAGGTTAAGGTTTTAATTTAAATTTGTTAGGTTATGTTTTATAATCGTGTTTTAGATTCGTGTGTTTAATGGCGTGTTATGGGTTCCCTTCTGATAAGCGTGTTTCAACGTGCTAATTTAGGCTGATGTTTTATAGTTCTTTACCGTAAGTCTTAGAGTACTAAGTCTGAGCGACGTCTGAGAAAAGATGCAGGAGTGACCAGAACAGATAAAATCGCGAACGAGGTCATAATAGAAAAACTTGGCACAGAAGCAGTTCTAAATTACATACAAATACAGAAAATCAAATGGTTTGCTCACTTAGCGAGCATGCCTTGCGACGCCATGCCAAATAATTAAAAGTAAAGCAAGAGATCCTTTTTCCACGCTTTTTAAGCTTATTGGGTATATAGGGCTAGAACTATGTTTTATAGACCAACAGCAGAAGATGGATGATGTGGTCAGCATCATGCCGGTCGCCTTTACTTCCAATGATTGCACCAGGTACCCACTTAAGGCTGGGTCGACCTGGGAGCCAAGGCCATTTTTGAAAAAAGTCCGGCTCCGCCAGGGAGCGAACCCACGACCTTCCGATCCGCAGGCAAGCGTCTAGCCGCTGAAAAACATCAGAGATACTCTACAGCAGCATACTGTGTCCACTTCGAGGTAGCCATAGAAACCAGAAATCTCCCTCGATACTCGAAGCTGTAAAAGAGGAAATCAAGAAGAAAAAGAAGAACAACTCTATGCTATGTTTTGGGGGAGAGCGTTTTAGCGCCGTGTGGCAGGACAATATTCCGTGTATGGTATCCAGGGCCTCAAGTATGCGTGTGTGTATGTGAGTACGTGTGTGTGGAAGAGGGGGGAGAGTGCGCAGACCAACTGCTGCTTCACATGCATGTCGTAACAAACGACCAGTTAAAAAGATTTGTTGATTTCCGATATGTTGGGCTGAAGCGCAGATATCACGCCTAGCTATAAAGCACAACACAAAATGTCACTTTTCAACAGCAAACAAAGAAGAAGAAGAAGAAGAAGAAGAAGAAGAAGAAGAAGAAGAAGAAGAAGAAGAAGAAGAAGAAGAAGAAGAAGAAGAAGAAGAAGAAGAAGAAGAAGAAGAAGAAGAAGAAGAAGAAGAAGAAGAAGAAAAAGAAGAAAAAAGAAGAAAAGAAGAAGAAGAAGAAGAAGAAGAAGAAGAAGAAGAAGAAGAAGAAGAAGAAGAAGAAGAAGAAGAAGAAGAAGAAGAAGAAGAAGAAGAAGAAGAAGAAGAAGAAGAGGAAGAAGAAGAAGAAGAAGAAGAAGAAGAAGAAGAAGAAGAAGAAGAAGAAGAAGAAGAAGAAGAAGAAGAAGAAGAAGAAGAAGAGAAGAAGAAGAAGAAGAAGAAGAAGAAGAAGAAGAAGAAGAAGAGAAGAAGAAGAAGAAGAAGAAGAAGAAGAAGAAGAAGAAGAAGAAAAAGAAGAAAAGGAAGAGGAAGAGGAAGAGGAAGAAGAAGAGAAGAAGAAGAAGAAGAAGAAGAAGAAGAAGAAGAAGAAGAAGAAGAAGAAGAAGAAGAAGAAGAAGAAGAAGAAGAAGAAGAAGAAGAAGAAGAAGAAGAAGAAGAAGAAGAAGAAGAAGAAGAAGAAGCAGCAGAAGCAGAGGCAGAGGCAGAGGCAGAAGCAGAAGAAGAAGAGAAAGAAAAAGAAGCAGTATAAGACAAAGAAAATTAATAACTTAATGTTCACAATAGCATAAACTCTCATACTGACTACCCTAAATATTACATTTGGTCATCGTTCCGTACCTTTTATGTTCCAACTAGTCAGCTGGCTAGGAAATAATAATCTAGTCGTCCCCGCGTGGCATGCAATTTTTTCGTTATTTGAAGCCCTACCCTGACTTTTGCCGGTGGCCCTTAATGTAGCCGGGCCATAAATATGACCTAACGGCTGAAAGGGGTTTCTGGGACCTCTCCACGGAGGATCTTCATCTGTGTGGTGGCACATTGTGTCATCGGGTGTTTATCGCTTTGTGTGATGTTCTGGTGGGGTAAATTAAGAGGGAGGGAGAGAAAGAGAGAGAGAGAGAGAGAGAGAGAGAGAGAGAGAGAGAGAGAGGAGAGAGTTGGCTGGGAAGTAAAGACAGCCGGTGTGATATTAACCCAGTCAACCCTCGTTAATCTATAGACATATAAGACTGGCATCATATGCGTAGAAGGAGTCATTGACCTTTACCTACTGACACCAGTAGGCAGCGAGCCACTCTTGCGTCATGAAAGTTTGTCCCAAAACACAATTAGCTTTCCTGTCCAAAAATCGAAATTCCATTACCTCGTCTATGGTGACTTCAGTGGTAGTTCTAGCAAGGTCAAAGTTCACTCACTATTAATCTC
The DNA here is from genome assembly GCA_905116865.2 of Candidula unifasciata. Classification (NCBI taxonomy): domain Eukaryota; kingdom Metazoa; phylum Mollusca; class Gastropoda; order Stylommatophora; family Geomitridae; genus Candidula; species Candidula unifasciata. Next base: position 52,642 of record CAJHNH020003183.1, on the reverse strand, counting down.
CGTTTAGTCAACTCTCAGTGTCAGGAGCGCTGACGCAAAGAAAAGCTTTGAGGCTCGCCTGCTTATGTATTGTCTAAGTGCGCGCGTGTGTGTGCGTGGGGCAGGGGGTGCTGATGGAACCTAAGCGCTATCCATGTAGTGGACAACCACAAAAATATATTTAATAATAATAATAATAATAATAATAATAATAGTCTTCAAATGCTGAATGTTCATTAGAAATAGTAATGTATCTGAAATAATAGGATATGTATACACAACAACTTTGAAATAATTACTTTTATACATAGTCGAGTAAGTGGACTGGGGGTGGGTGTGGGTTTGGGAAGGACTTCCTACAAATTTAGGATTGATTAGCGAGGGGCGTAGGGGGGGGGGGGGGGGCGGGAGTGTTTTTAGCCTACCTGTATTTTTTTTGCTTTTGTTTAGTTAGTTTTGGTTAGTTTTGGTGTTGTAGAATGGTCTAAACCACGAGGCAGACCAAGAAGACGACGGACAGATAACTTCCACACAGACCTGCAAACACTTGGTGTCACCAACCGGAAAAAGAAGACCAGATAGAGATGAGTGGAGGCGGGTGATATCTGCAGCAGTGAACTTCTAGGGCTCGGAATGCTGACGACGAAGAAGAAGTTTTGGGGTGGTAGTACAGGCTTTTAGGTGCCAAAGCTCCTTTGTTCTGGCCCCTTTCCAGTGCCTGCAAATCAAATATGAAAGTATAGATTACGACCTGCTATGCTGTTACGAGTAAAGGTTGCCTCGGACTTTTGCCAAGTAACAACGTGACCTTCCCATCAATACCCTTTTTGTGGAGGTCAATCGAACATGTCTGATAACCTCTAACAGGATTTAATTTTAATTTTGGAAGCGACTGCAGTATAGCTCTTTCTGTAACTGAAATAAGGTCGACCCAGAGTAAAATAGGTACAAAAGAAAATTTTAGAAGATGATGTCATGAAGTACGTCTTTTATTTCTTCATCGTCTTCTTTTTCTTCGTCGTCTTTATCATCTTCTATTTCTTCATCGTCTTCTTTTTCTTCATCGTCATCTTTTTCGTCATCGTCTCCTTCTTAGCGTTCACCGGCTTAAACTCTGTTCGACCACATCCGGACTTTAGTCTAGTTCCAAAATGTGAATTTTGCGTAAACATCCGTTTTTACGTATCTGGCTTATTTGCATGTTGCCTATTGGTTCCTCGCCTGTCTCAGGCAAATTCAGCCCGACTTTGAAAGAAACAGCCCCAATTAAATAAACAGAGGGGGGAAACCATTTGAGGCCGTTAAATATTATGAATTAATCAAGTAACAGAAAGTATTGTGAACGGCACTCATAGAAAGAAGTAGAAAGATAGAAGAACACACTAGACAACATAAAAAGTGCACTTGTATTCATGGCGAGGCGCAGACGCCGTCTGGAGGTGACAGGTTCAATTCCCGGCACGGTAACTATAGCTTTCGATTTTTATGTTGTCTAGTGTGTTCTTCTATCTTTCTACTTCTTTATATGAGTGCCGTTCACAATACTTTCTGTTACTTGATTAATTCATAAGCCCCAATTAATCGCTGTGCACTACATGCTTGAGCAGTGCGTCTCTTGTTGTTGACCACAAAAATGGTGCTCCAGAACCCATAGAGGAAGTCATGAAGTAAAAGCGGCGAGCTTTATGCTAATCACATCAGTTATCCAGTGCTGACCTTTCTACACAAACATTAGAGCGATTGTATCTGTCCGAACCGTCAGAGCCATGACAGGAGTCCTTTACTTTAAAAAAAAAAAATTAAGTTTTATGTAAAAACAGGCACAACGCAATTACGTCAAACGAACGAAAAGTATGAAGAAGAAGAAGAAGAAGAAGAAGAAGAAGAAGAAGAAGAAGAAGAAGAAGAAGAAGAAGAAGAAGAAGAAGAAGAAGAAGAAGAAGAAGAAGAAGAAAAAGAAGAAGAAGAAGAAAAAAAGAATCAGTACTTGACGGGGATGTTATCAACATAACGCTTCCCGCCTGTACCTCCTAATACATTTCATCCTATCGCTTTCACGCTTGGTTACTGTGTTGTACAAAGTTGGGGATGGGGGGGGGGGATGGGGAGGGGCTGTTATGGGAAGAAAAGGGGGGGGGGGGTTAACTCATCTAAAAAGAGCGCGTCTTGCTCCATACTTGGGCTGCCAATGTGTTTTGATGAAATATTATTAAATTGTGTTTGAAAATGTATCAAAACACACTCAAAAATGTATCAAATTATAAATGTTAAATTAAAAAGGCGTTTACAAGTTTGGAAACGCACACACGCGCGCACGCACACACACAATGCATGTATACCTATTTGGTTAATTTTGGTGTCTTTTCCATCATTACTGTATCATGTTTTTTCCTCTCTATTTGTTACAAAGCTGTTATGGCGGTGTCCATTTGGTACACTTAATGTCCTAAGGCAATAATATAGAACAAATCAATGCTGGTTTTTTTTTTTTTTAAAGTCTTCAAAAAGAGCTTTTTATTTTAATCCTAATAATGTTAAGCAGAGAGAAAACTCTGTATGCGGCGAAAGAGGAATGACGTAATACCAAAAGACTCTAAGCACGAATTTGTATACTAATGGAAAATTGTCTCCTTCTATACAGTTTTATTCTGAATTTGTAAACAAAAAATTTTTTTCTTTACTTTTTGTTCAGGGAATTTCCCTTGAAGTCGGAGGACATCTGCCCGTGAGGCTGGGAACGGCAAAAGCCACTAAAACGGTTGTACACGCAAAACTCAGGTTCAGGTAAAAGCCATAAGTCCAAGCGGACAAGTTAAACGGGATCTCCGCCGGAATTCACAGCCGGCGAACAAAGAAGAAGAGGAAGATTCAGGCAATATTTACAAACCGTACCGAAACATCCGGCGTGGTATCTTGATCAGCAATGCTAAAATAGTACCATATTTGTTGAAAAGTACCAGCTTGTGCAGCCCTGCTCGAAGCCCGACTTTACCTTCACTTCTCAGAGAGAGGCTGGTTGAATTTGAATAACTTTTCTGTGGAGCCTGGTCCTTTGAGGTTAATTTGCAAAACGACCAATTATCGTTTATAGAACCCATACTGTGACCCACTCTAGTACGAGAATTAGCATATTTCTTCCCTTTGTCTACAAAAATAAACTGGGTCATGGAATGTAAACGCATCACGAAAGAATAAATTGTTCTTCTGTCTTCCCTCTGAAATGGACTCTGAGCAAGTGGTATTTTTGGTCAGAGCTAAGCTGTAATGCTTGATCTTTTGGGTCATACACACCTGATTTAAACAAAAACATAATTAGTCGCCTTTTACGACATGCTTTTTTAGAGGGGAATTGTCTCTTAACTTTTTCACCATAAAGGAAATAGCAAATAAAACATCCACAAAGAAGCTTTAAGCCCAGAGGCGGCGTAAATACCAGAACTTTAGTAACGAAAGTGGCGCAAATAAACAAGACCACAAATATAGCCGGAGACTGTTGGCAGCTTCAACTAGCTAGCAGGTTGAGTTTCTTGATTTTTTTCTTAAAAGAAATTTGAATTGTAATTAACACGTTTTTGATTTTTTTTTTTAAATACCGAAGCTAGAAATAATCCATTTGCTCCGTTACTTTTCTGATTTGCCCGTGGACAAGGAAACGTGTAGTAGGCTAATAATCAATGAATGAGGTGCCCTCTTCACAATGAAGGCTGGCAGCAACTGATCTCCAACATGTTTTGTTTTGTTTACCCCATTGTGGGAAAAATAGAATAGACCCTCTGCCTCCCCATGAAGCATGTCGTAGGAGCCGACTAATTGCCCTATTGTAGTGAAGTTGAAATCTCCACTAAGACCAAGACAGGTAGTTCACAATGGTTATTGCACATATCCATCGTTAGAGTGGCCTGGGTTCAAATCTGCGGGCAGTGAAAGTAGTCTTTTTAAATTTCATTTAACATTGCTGCTTTGGGAATAATGCAGTCTCATAAAATATGGCGGGTCTTAGGTAGATCGTAGCATTTTCTATAACCCACCTAGAGGTTGTTGCCAATTTTCTAGCCACATGTATTTGTGTGCTCAAATTCTTTAGTGTCACGAATCCTTTGTCAGTTTGTTCGAGAAGTACCAGGCATGTGAAGAATCATACTTTCCAGTTTCGTAATTCAGTCGTAGTCCTCTCAGTCTGACAGTCTCTCTCTCTCTCTCTCTCTCTCTCTCTCTCTCTCTCTCTCTCTCTCTCTCTCTCTCACACACACACACACACACACGCACATTCACATACTAGAAAATAAAACCTGAGTTGAAAATAACTCATGGGACTGCATTAACATATTGCCTAGAGAGTTTCACATGTCAAAGGTGTCTTTCAGGTGGGTACAGTTTCAGAGTGGTATCTACAGCCAGGCGACCATCATATCATCATCATTATCATTGTTTTAGTGTCGTTATAGATCACAAAGGAATCGCAGCCTACTCTTCCATTCCATTCTATCCATTAAACTGTTTCAGTATCATGGATGGAATCCAGTCCATTAACTTAGGCCTCTCTCATCACCATTTATCTTATGGTTTCTTTGAAAGTCTTTGTTTTCTCAGTGCATTTGTTTCCCATTTCATTTCCCTCTTGGTGATTCTCTGTTCGCTTCTCCACATGATGTACCCAATCGCAAATCTCTTTTCTTGTAACTCGTCATATCAGTGGTTGTTGAAACATTTCTATTGTTTATTATTTTTGTTGTTGCATTTCTTGAATTTTTCCTATTTAATGTTTATCCATTTCCTTAGGAATTTTTTGTCTAGTGCATTCAACCTTTCTTTCGCATCTAGTAGTTTTCCTAGTTTTACTGGTGTATATTAACAGAGAAATAACATTGAAATTGAAAATACTTAATTCGGATTTTAAACTATAATTTAGAATTTTTTATTTTGATTAGACTTTTAAAGGTTGCTTGCTGGTGCTTTTCCAAACTTTCAGGTCACAGGAAAGTAAGTAAGTCAAGAACCCTTTTCCTGTGCCTTTAGGGGTATTTGGCATATAGGGCTAGACCTATATGTTATAGGCCAATCAGCACTTGATGTGTGATGTGGTCAGCATCACGCCGGTTGCCTTTACTTCCAAGGAGTGCACCTGGTACTGACTTCAAACTGCGTCGACATAAAAGACAAAGTCTGTAAAAAAAAAAAAATCCGGTCCGCTAGGACCCGCACTCATGACCTTCCGATCCACAGGCGAGAGTCTAACCGGAACACCACGATGACTCCCGCCCATATGAAAGGTAGGCATACATTTGAGCCTTCGCCCTCAGGGTTGAATAAGTAGTCTCCGGCTAAATTTCATATCAATTTCCATGTATGTGTCTAGGCTCCTTCTTTTATACTAAATCACGAAACATTTCGGCCACAACTCGTGAAGTCCAAAATTGGAGCGTGTGTTGTGCCATAAAACGCGATCTCCGTGGAAACTCTTTTTACTACGAGGGAGGTGGGAATTGGATTAATGCAGATTGTGGTTGCATGGGAATTCGCTGAGAGCTGACTAATTCAGGAAAACAAAGCATCACGAGTTTTTTCTCTTCTTCTTCTCCTTTTTTTTTTTTTTGAATTAGTAACTATTGTTATGTTTCTATTCTCTTTTCTTTTCTTCTTTGTTTCGATCTCTCACTATATCTTTTTCCATTTGTGTCATATGTTTAAATGTACGACTATGTTTTTTTTTTTAATTACTTTGATTTGTACTTTCCGTAATTCTAGCATACGGCGTCAGAAGCTGTGGTCGGAGAAACTAAAAGCACAGGGATTTACTTTGATCCCAACAACCGTATTTGTGTCGTCTTCGCAGTATCAGTGGTAAATCCTTTGGAAGGTAAAAGCGCCTAGCATCATCACACAACACCAGCTTCTTCGGCGTCCAGTCTTGAAAGGGGTAAGTGGCTCATTGTGTTTGAATTTATAGCGAGGCTGCGATATTTGCGTTTTAGGGCAAAACATATTCAGTTTCAACAAACCACTAATTTGTCACCATTAACAATTTGCTAGTCAGGGGAGCAAACCCCTTCTTCTTCTGCCTTTCTATCCCCCAGTGGAGCATAGGCCGTCAACCAACTCATGCCAAGGAGCAAACCCCTACATTCTAATTACTTGTCATATGAGGGGGTTGGGGGAGATGTGACATAACGTTGAGAATGAAGTTAATATGGTTATATAATTCCATACAATTATATTCTACTACAGGTGTGATCTAAAATTTTGTGAACAGCAGAGTGACTACTTTCATCTCACTGTCTTTGTTTAAGGGGAGCAAACATTCTGAAAAATCATAAATTGTGCAAGTTTTTGTTAATGGTTAAAGATATCTAATTATGATCAGATCTTTATCAAATTTTGCACGGGCCTTCCTTATCTATCACACTAAGAATAAATCACAGAGAAATAAAGTTATATAAGTTTATTTCATACTCATTTATATTCGATAAAGGTACATATTTCGGTGAAGGGTAAATTTGTTGCAGTAACAATGTCAGTCCGCTAAAAATCAGTTTCGTATAAACATAACCAAATGGAACCGAAGGAAACCATATTCAAGCAAATCAAACTTAACAAAGGTCGCAAATATAGGCAGCAGCTATATAGCTAAAAAGCCTGAACGTGATCAAATTATTCATTTTGTTTTTTCAAGAAGCAAGCAAGCAAGCAGTTTCGTATGTGCAGCTAAAAGTTCGTGTAGCTGCTCAGATGTAAAGCTATGATCCGAACCGCTTTTACTCTCTGTATGTGTGAGAGATTTTAGTATATTAATGTCCAAAAGTATTATAAAGTCATAACTCAGTTAAAAGTTAACCACAAGTGTGGGAGCCCTGAAAAATGACAAGTTTCAAACAGAATCTACAGATGAGCATGTCCTCCAGATTTAATGTAATTTGGCCCCAACAGTTTTGAAATTATCCTGACAACAGCAGCGCACATGTGCGAAAACACTGTAAGGAAAAGGACTGTAAAGGACCCTTTTCCACGCCTTTAGGCGTATAGGGCATATAGGGCTAGACCTATATTTTTATAGACCAAATCGGCACAAGATGGGTGATGAGGTCTGTATCACGCCGGCCGCCTTTATTTCCCGGAACTGCACCCGGTACCAACTCACGGCTGGGTCGACCTGGGAGCCAGGGTCATTTTGGAAAATAGTCCGTCTCCGCCTGGGAGCGAACCCACGACCTTCTGATCCGCGGCGAGCGTCTAGACGCTCGGCCACGGTGACTCCCTGTGCGAAAACACGATTCTTAGAAAAAGGCCTTGAAAATGTTCACATTTTAAAAATGTCAGTCAGTCCACCATATCTGGCACATACGCTATTTATATAATGTGTGTGATGTCTCAAGATAGGAACTATGAAGTAATGTTAACCTGGACTAGTCATGGGAACCAGCAAGGTAAAAATCCTCTTTGTCTTTTTCAAGCATGACAGCCACTAATACTCCTCGCTTGCCGTTCACTCGGTGACAATCTTGTAGCTGATGAGTTTATTCTGGTTCTATCCAGCTCACTGAAACAAAGTCTGGTATAGAGTCCACTAGGCATCCCAGATTCTCAAATATAGGTATCCTACCCCTCTCACCATCCATGAAAACCACAGTAGCATAAACAAACTCAGAGAGTTAGTCTAGGCTTTTCAACAAAACCAGTCTTTGGGCATCTTTGCCAAATGGAATTAGGAAAACTCTCATTTGTATTTTGTGATCCTCCATGAGCACATTTTGACAGTAAGGTCTCACTTGTGAGTGCTTCAAGACAAGTTTGATGGTCTCACACACACAGGGAGGGAAAGCATTTCTGTTAGGATCTTGCTGTAAGCTGATTCTCCAAAGGGCACCAATCTCCACAATTGATATTGTCACGGTTTCTGTGCTGCCATATGGCCCAGATTTCTGTTTGCCTCTGAGGCACATTGTTAGTGTTTCTTCGTATTGCAGCACCGTAATATCTGTCCTTGAATCTTCAGAATTGTTTTTTTTTTCCATCAGACAACCCTTCCACCTATTCGCCGAACATTCTTGTCATTGTACGTAAATGTCTCCTTCTTCAGTTCATATACCTTATTAGCAAAGTGTCCCCCACCTCCCCAATCTTTTCTGCACATGCCCTCAACATTCTAGTTTTGTAATATCCACATCAGTATACACAGGTGGTTCTGCATTTGCAGCTGATGTATGTGATTTACTGTCTGCAATTCCAAGAAGGGAAACATAGCGCAGACCATATGACTGCTCACTTCGCCTAAACATTTTTCGTTCCCCAGTTGGCTCTATGCTACCCGCTGGCCGGTACGGGGGGGGTGGAACTGTGGTCGAGTGTGGGAGAACGTGTTAGGGGGAAACCCTGGAAACAAATTACAATCGAACTAAACGTGCTATCATAAAGAAACCGAACCACCCCCACCACGACTTCCTATCTTCTTCTTTGTTCACTGACTGAAAGCTCTATCGGAAAGTCCTGTTGTTCGTCAATTTTGAGTTTTTCTGTATTCCAAGGCCTGAGTCGAGCGTGTACATCCGTTTTACTAGTTATTTGTGTGCAGCTGGTTGTAACTTGCCGCTCAGGCAGAGGCACCCTGACTTGAAAGGGAGGCTGTTTCCGGGGGCCCTAATGTTTGAATGGGGTTTATGGGACCTCTTCCAGGATGATCCTCATCCGCATGGTAGCGCTTTGTATCACCGGGTTTTTATCGCTTGGTGGATGTCGTGGTGGGGTTGAATCTCATCATCATCATCCCAACCAGTCGACTCCTTGGACATGATTGTTGGGGAAGGCAATGCGTCTATTCTAGTTTTCCCCACAATGAAACTATAGAATTAACACGGGGAACACTGCCTTTCAAAACAAAGACAGTGATCATAATGACCAGAAAGGGAGAGGAACAGTTTTCATTTTTATTGTTGTGTTATTGCAAATGTCAACAGTGATGAAATCTAATGAAAATGTTTGCACTGAAGCAATACTAAATTACACACAGAGACAGCAAACACAATGGTTTGCCCTCATCGAATGCCCTGCGAGGCTTTACCGTACAAGGCCTTCACCAAAACAGGAGAGGGACGTAATGCAAGGAACAGACCAAGAATACGAAGGAAATAATAGCAACAGTCAAACCACAACAGTATCATATGGGATGTCTGAGGCGACAGAAAGGCAAAAAGAAGAACCGTATATCTACGTCGACACCTCAAGCGGTAAAAGAGAAATAAAAAAAGAAGAAGAAGGATGACAACTGGAAAGCAATTTATAGAAAGAGAAACACGGAGAGTCAAGCCGTAAAAAATTCTTGACACTTATGTTATGGCATGGGAAACTCTCTACACGAACTAATACATGCCGGTGGAGATTGATTTGATTTGATTTTTTACCCCACCAGGACATCACACAAGCGATAAACACCCGATGACACAAAGTGCCACCATGCGGATGAGGATCACCGTGGAGAGGTCCCAGAAACCGCGTTCAGACATTTGGCCATAATGATGACCTGCCTATATTGCGGCCCCTGGCAAAAGCCAGAGTGGGGCTTCAAATAACAAAAAATAACGTCCTAAGAAGGACGAAAAGCAGACCATGATAATGATCTGCCGGTGGAGAATGAGATGAAAGCATGACAACCCATGCTAATCTGCAAGGCAATGATGTTATTGATTTCAGACCCTTGTTTTCAAAGTCTCTATAATAATAAGTAAGTGCCATGTAATGTGAGAATTGCTAATAAAGTTAACCACTGAAACGCTCGTGTGAACTCCCCCAACCGCCCCCACCCCTTAAAGATCTCTTTCAATTTTCATCAAAGCCAATGACGCGGAAACAAGCAACATCAAAAGATTACTTCCCTCTTTCGATTCGCTTGGCAAGCTGGTTCCGGATACACGTATTGGAATTGACAGGAAACAATCGAACAGGAAAGGCACGTTAGGGAGCAAGAATAATGCATCTAACCAATGCACGAAAAATTATGAAGAAACCGCCCAGTTAGCAGCCAAATCTAGACGCTTGTGAAGGTCTTTGGTTTCAGGCATAATTTTGTTTACATGTAATTAAATATAGCATGAATAGCATCCCTTCCTGAAAGCTGGGATATTTTGACCATGTTAAGCGGCATGGTGGCTTGGAAAGAAGGTTTATGGACGGTCCAGTTTGCGGAAAGCTGGGATATTTTGACCACGTTAAGTGGCATGGTGGCTTGGAAAGAAGGTTTATGGACGGTCCAGTTTGCGGAAAGCTGGGATATTTTGACCATGTTAAGCGGCATAGTGGCTTGGAAAGAAGGTTGATGGAGCGTCCAGTTTGCGGAAAAAGACACAGAAGCCGACCTTCGCGAAAGTGGATGGAAGACATTGAATATGAAAGCACATAGGGCTGGAGACTTGACAAGAGAGAGCATTTTAGGCAAGCCGTGAAAAGAGCGACATTTAGTAACAAACCTGCCGATTGGTAATGATGAATTGATATGGGCTTCATGTCGAGCCAGGCTAAAATGGGTGTCATGAAATGTTATGGAAAGTAAAAGCGGCCAATGTCATTTTTACCAACTGACCAATTGAATGCCGATTTCTCTATTTGAATTTTGACCCAGCACCATAAGCGTGATGACCTTAGTTGAAAGTATCCTGTACCTACTTCCGCACGGCGCAGACGAGAGGATCAACTTCACTGCACAATGTGTCATCCTATATGGCCACGTCTCTCTTCGCAGAACGACTAGTCACCTGCTTTGAGCACCACACAAAGAACAAAACTCCGTAGCCCCAGCTACGATCCCCACTGATTTCTGCAGTAGTGGTCCTGGTAATACGAATAAAGCAGTCTGACAACGAATCGACGAACTTCAGAGGGAGAGGCTGACGGCTTGGCCACAGCGCCCCCCTCCACCCCACCCTCTGCACCCCTAACTTATTTTACGAGCTAATCACAAACCTGTTTTTCTTACAAAGTTTTTTCTCTTCGCTCAGATCAGACGTCTGTGTGCATTGTTGCGCATGAAAAAAAAAATTCCTTGGCAGTTGGATATACAAAAATGTAGCCTAACGGCGCTCCATGGCAAAATGTAGAGTTAAAAATCTACCCAAAGTATTTTAGGATCCTCGCCGGTGCTACAGAGCCTGTGCACTGTGCTGACCTTATTAGCACTCAGAAGAAGAATTAACCACTTATTTGTTACTATCCGTGTGCCATGATGTTGATCCGTTGTTTAGAACTCAAACCTCACACCTCTTCGTTCGTGCTTTTGTCGACTTGCCTTACATCTTGGTAACGCCCACGTCTTGCTTCCGAGAACTGTTGAGTAAAGTGCGGAGGGCAAGTTGTTGAGAAGTTCTTATTCTTATTTCGACACCCCTGTCGTCTCAGATTCACTAGACATAACGGAATTGTTTACTTCACCTCTATAAGTAGGTAAATTATGTGTTGTTATAGTTCAAGAAATCTGACATTTTCTACAAAACAAGCCGATGGTAATAATCATACTACAGCGTGTTTATCACACTCAATGTGGTACTAAATTGTGTGTGTAGTGGAATGCAAACAGTGGTAAACTATCATTACGTTATTGTGGGGTAATTGACGGAATTACTAAATCGATAACTGGCGGTTATATGTACGTTTATGTAATGACTACTTCATTCGCAGATACTGTAAAAAGTCACCAGGCTCGTTTTAAACGTTTAATTTCTGCCACGAAATATAAACGAGGGTTCGATATTGTGTGCAGTATTCTGCTATGATCTGTATAATTTAGCCATGTTTAGATGAAAACAGTATCGTGGTGGGGTCTGATGCATTATCCACTGTGGAAGTAATCTTCGTGCCAAATATTGCGATTAAATTTCCATATTTGCAGAAATGAATGTCATCCTTTCACGTGTCGAATACGAATCACTACTTCAATAAACAGGAAAATCCTGTTTTAGGATCGGCAGTTTGATGATAAATGTCTACAACTTGCACAGTAGACTTGATTTTAAAATGTTGTAAATGATAGTCAGCAAGCTGGAATACAGATGCCATTGTTTATTTATATTGTGAGTGATATAATTAGAATTATATAGGCGGTGGATCAGGGCCGTCTTAACGCATGGACCCACTGTGCACTTGCGCCCAGGAGCCTAGTGCCATTTGCTAATCTGCCTAAACCAAGTGACTTGACATACATAAAAATATTTTTAACGTTTACACTAATTATATTTAAGATTACATAGGTATTATACCCCCACACCCATCCTTTTCCATCAGTTTTTCTTCATCACTATCGTTTATGTTTTTTACTATCGATTATCTACAATTCATTCTTGTAACTGGTTGTCGTAGGGGCCCCAGCACACTGGTTTGCCCAGGGGCCCGTAATAATGTTAAGTCGGCCCTGCGTTGGAAATGTTGCTAAGTTTGACGATCGTACTGAGGGATTCTCTCGAAATATAAAAACAGCCGTTTTTCCTGGTCCTTAACGCCCTCCTCCTTCTGTCTGTTTTCTTTTAAAACATATAATGTCAACCAATTGGTACTAAGTCGCCAGCAGCTTCAACAAAGTCTTTAACACATTTTCGCCGCATTTTTCAATGTTCTGTCGTCCGCGCGTTTCGCTGGGTCTTCATTTATTCATTTGTCTCTGTGAGTTTCAATGCAAATTTACTCTATTTAGATTATTGTTAAAATGTTCAATTTTTTTTTGTTTTTTTCAGTGACATCATCCCCCCCCCCCCCTACCTCTTATTTCAATGGAAATGGCTTTGACACCCCCCCATCCCCCCCACCCCCCATCCCCCCCACCCCCCCCCCCCCCCCCGACCATCATTAATTGTATCACACCATTTAAGTTCTTCTATTCTGCACATGCATGTAGTTCATCTGTAATTGTTTTAGCATTTTCTACTGTTTTTCTCAGCCCAGAAGTAAGTTTACAAAAGTACGCACATTATTATTATCATCATTAATATTATTATTATTGCGCTGTTAAACACGGCTTAAGCCCCTTCAGCTCTACCTCCAGTAAATTATGAGGGACCAGATTATTTCTTTGGGCGTCGATCCTGCCATGACATAAACATACGTGTTCTGAATGTACTGGAATATTCTACGCTCTGCGGCAAGCATCTTCTTTGTGTTATTAAATAAACATTACCCAGAACACGTTAATCAAATATTTGATAACAGCTTTGCCCAAACACTGAATAATTTGCCTTTTTTATTTCAGCGTCAGTAATGCCCTAAATAACGTGTCTTCGCTGTAATTCTTCATTTCTATAGGTTAGTTAGTTAGTTGCGTATCCTTTACAGGACGTTGCAGAACCAACCCCAACAGCCCCTGGCTGTTGTGTGGTTTTTCTAGGCAAATGTACGTCCAGTAGTTTGCCATTGCTTTCTGGACGGTCGACTTTCTTGATACCACTATCGCATGGCCCGCAGCTGGGAATGAACCCGGCATCCCGGCATTACGAAGCGTACGCATCGACTTAGCCACAGAGCCGACTCATTTCTATAGACTAGTCCCTATTTCGCCTTTCCGCATCATGTTTTGAAGAGGCATTTGTGCCAGACCAGGTGTGCGTTATGCAGATGCTAGAATTCACGATCTCAGTGGTTTCTCAAATCCATTGCTTGCGTGGGCGACCCCCAGATCTGCTTCCGTTGTGTTAAAGTGACAGGACCCTATGTTAAATAACGTGATGATGATCATAACGCATGTCCAAACCATTTGAATTGTTGTCTACTGGTGTTGTTTCACACTAGTTTCGTCCCAGCTCATATATAAATAATTGGTACTAATTTTAGACCGCATCAGATACTGATATATGTTTTTGTAAAGCGCCCAGCTTTGAGTAAATGCATTGCTGATCCCCTTCTTCTATCCACACAGGAGGACAGGTTATTTGTAACTATTTGTAGCCGTTGGGTGCCAAAATAAACGTGTCCAGGATTTGTCTAGGATTAGTTTACGTTGGATTGACATCTGACTAATGTTTTTTTAGGCCTTTAGGATCAAACCGTTAGACTACAGACCCGGAGGGGAAATTAAACATTAAATCTTTGGTATAAGCTCAGGTTTCAGTACTTCAGTGCGACATGGTTCAAACTTTCTGGTGATTTTTCTCTTATTCTTCTTAGAGTCCCCGCCGTTTTGCTTTGGTAATCATCTTTGTACACAGCCTTCGGTAAATTTTTTAGACACATACATATTATGCAAAACTACAATTTTCTCGTCAGGCACAATACTACTAGAGTTACGTCAACATATAATGAGGCACGTAAACTGAATTCTTTCCACTAAAATACACCAATTCTGTGGTCTCTCCTGATACATTGTTCGTCCTTATCACCGGAAGAAACTCACACGGTCTACGTTGCCAAATTTTCTGTGAATTCGTATCGAGAAAGACCATCAGCTTTGTGGATTTCAGTAGGAAAAAAAAAATCAGTTTTTCTTCTTCTTCATTTTGTATTGATGTAATCGCTATAGCGTCCAGCCACCACGCTATAGCGAGAAACGATAATAGCTAGCTTGAAAACCAGCCCGCTCACCAAACTGCCTTGAGTATAATCACAGCTGTTTAAAGCGTTGAACAAATTAAGCACACGATAATTCCAAATTAGAATTACACGATTTAGAGCCAGCAATAAGTGAAGTACGCACGCCTGTCCATACAAAGGTTTTGTATTCGCATCCGCATGTCAATATTTGTATTTAATCCGTTTTTTCTCAGACGCTTAGCTCTCATCTTTTCTGCAATCATTTCTTCCTTCACTCTCATTCCCTTCCTGATATGCCCTCTAATCCTGTATATACGATACACTACGTCCTTCTTAGGACGTAATTTTTTGTTATTTGAAGCCCCACTCTGGCTTTGCCAGGGGCCGCAAAATAGGCAGGCCATTAATATGGCCAATTGTCTGAACGCGGTTTCTGGGACCTCTCCACAGTGATCCTCATCCGCATGGTGGCACTTTATGTGTCATCGGGTGTTTATCGCTTGTGTGATGTCCTGGTGGGGTAGAAAGTCAGTCAGTCAGTCAGATATGCCCTTTCCACACAACACGGTCTATGGCATTTTGTTCCCATGAGTCAGCCTCAGTACATGTACCATTCATGTCCCGCTCGCACACATCTCTATACCGTAGTAAAGGTCCAAACAGCAGAACGTTGTGACATGAAACTGTCTCCATTGGAGGAAGTGATCCAGTCACTTCAGAGTTCTAGTGATATAGCCTGTGGTTTATTTAGTGGAGAAAAAAAAAAAAAAAAGGGGGGGGGGGGGGGTTTTGACATGTATTCGAGGTGGTCGTGGAAGGCTGGCCATATATTCAAGGTGGGCGGCGGGGACAGGGGGGGGGGGGGGGGGGGTCCTGCTTTATGCTCAAATGAGGCGCGACCTTAAACAAGTCAGAGACCACTGTTTTAAGAGAACTGCTTTGTTCAGCTCCAGATGATTATTTTCGTGTACAACTTGACACGACGTGACACATACAGATGAGCCACAAAATGTGTACATTGCGTGATATTAGGCATACAAACATCATCGACAAAGTGCAGATATAATGTTTAGAATGCATTGTTGCTGATTATGCAGCTGTGGGATTTCTACGTAAAAAATATATATATATATATATTGACCTAGACTCCCAGGTCGTCCCAATCTAACGTGGGTCAAGTAATGGACCCTTTTATACGCCAAGAGTCGTTTTCGGCATGCAGTGCAAGATCAGTCCTGCTCACGTTACCCGGCCCATTTACACACTGTCTGACCTTCCACTCAGACTTTCTCAGACTTTTCTACGCCGGAGGGTTGTCACGTTGTCTTGCCTCCAATAACATCAGTGCCGATGTCGGATGTTCTATACTACACGACGACACAGTTTTCAACGTCCCCAGAAAATCTAGAACTGGCCCTAACCCAAAACCCCCTACCTACAGCCAGAGCCTAGGTAACACGAGAGACTCTTTTCGAAGACAGCAGTACAACGCGACATCCCTCGGAAAACGTGTGCAGGTCCGCTAGATCTATATTTTAAAGAGCAACCGGCTCTCGGTGGGGAAGTAGTCAACGTCATGCCGGCTGCCTTTACTTCCCAGGACTTTATGTGGTTCTCATTTTAGGCTGTGAGGACGTGGGAACTCGTCGGTACTCCAAAAAGTGCCATTTATACCGTTCTGTCAGGGGGCCGCGTTAGCGAAGTCAATAAGAGGCCCGCTTTCAAATCCAGTTGCGACTCGCTGCAGCCATGGTTGGTGTTCGAAACCGGGCGGCTCCAGGGGTTCATCCAGCCTCTAGGAAATAGGTACCAGAGTTGACACTCTGGGGTAAATGGAGGAACTTCGTTGTAGCTACAGAGTTACGTGCGAACGGCGACACAGGCGAACAATTCTTATCAGCTGTCCGTACTGGTTGCAGAGCACTTATAGTTTATAACTGTGTGCAGTGACGCTGGTTCACGTCTCCCGTCTTTCCCTTTACCTTTATCTATAAAAATCTAGGAATAAGTTGGAGAATAGAATATACACCTATAGTTATTTCTAAAGACCTTATTAGATGTCAAAGTTATAGATAATTTTAATGTCTCAAATGTATTAATAAGAATGTCCAGTGTAGCATGATTTTTCAGTACAGTTAAAGAGTATAATGTATTGTTTATTTCTTGGCGCAACGTTTTTCCTTTGAGACGCGTTAGTTTAAGTGGCAGGGGTGTCAGGTTGTCTTCTGCTGCGTATATGTTGGCGGACGTACAGGTACACGTTGTGTTTTACTCGCGGTTCTCTGAGCGACTGAGTATATTCTGGCATTCTCGGACTTCAACGAAATGAATTTACTAGAGTTGTCACCTTTGGCGGGCGACGAAGAGAGTACTTCCTCTTTTCTGGAGCAACACAGCGTTTCGGGAGCCACCACAAAATGTTAAGAAGTCTAAAACCACGACGCATAAAATGTACTTTCTCATGAGACCTAGACTAAGGCTGCCCCACTAGGGAGGTTTGGGTGAGAGCCAGTTGTAGATGATATGGGGTCATTCAAAGCTGCAGTAACATCGTGTAGTATGGAACGCTGGATATCGTCTGTGAGATAGTTCCACGATAATCTCCCCAGCCGAACTAGGTCACGTTACATTCATACATTTTTTAGACTCGTCTGGTGGGTTAGGCTATGTTGTTTTCTTTCTGGCTTGTCTTCCATGTACGTTTTTTTTCTGAGAATGAGAATGCCTGTGACATAGGTTGCAGCAATCTCCAGTGGGAGTTGTGGGTTAGACCCAGTTTCTAAATGTTTTTTGTAGTGCTAAAAGCGCCGGCGTGCTTAAATATACAACACGCGATATCAACAGCATTGTCGAACACCCCCTAGCAGTGTGCTTAAGTCGGGTGACTGGAGGTCGACCGATCAGAGGTGAGTTAGTGCGTAACGTGGAGAGATTATCGTGGAACTGACCCGCCGGTGATAGTGTAGGAGACTATGCAAGCTGACACCCCTGGAAGAGAAAGTCGCATGTGTTAAAGTTTAAGACGCATTAGTGAACGCCCAGTCACGCTGTCAGTGTGCCAGAAAACGTGATTGTACCACTGTTAGATAACATTTTACTTATTAAATTAAATACAAAATTTTAATGGCATACAATGGCAACACCTGCTGCTTAGAGAAAAACTGACACATTTACCAGAGAGTTGTTTCTGAGAATCACGGAGCTGCAATTTCATCCGTCCTAA
Organism: Candidula unifasciata; assembly: GCA_905116865.2. Classification (NCBI taxonomy): domain Eukaryota; kingdom Metazoa; phylum Mollusca; class Gastropoda; order Stylommatophora; family Geomitridae; genus Candidula; species Candidula unifasciata. Next base: position 34,947 of record CAJHNH020003183.1, on the reverse strand, counting down.
TTTGTTAGTTTCGGTTTTTTTTATTCAAACTAACATCATAGCCTATACTTCCAGCGCTACATTTTTGTGTGCAAGCTCTCATTCACCGTGCAACGATGTATCATATTTTCCTGAATATTGTTGACACTTCATGGTTTAGGTGGAAGGTTTTGGAGTGCTTGGAAATATGGCGGACCACGTGAAAGTATGAGAGACTACCACTAGTTTGCGGACCACTGGTTGAACAACAATGACCTGCTCTACACAATAACCAACAAGCTATGACATACATTTTAATGTCACTCGTATACTTAAACACAGCCTTTAGAAACTATCTTCATTGATCACACAATGTCGTGATATAGCAGTGCAAAAACGCTTTTAAAATGTCTTATCCTACAGATAGACGCTCAGTGTGTGGCTAACTTTAGCAATCACGGGACACCGTATGTAATTTTATAGAAATGTTGCAGAAGATTGTCTGTTCATGTTTCTAGTTTTTGTAATAATCCCAGTCTTCTTGTATCAAATGTCTGATTCATCGCGAGTTTCGTCTTGTCGCATGAATTCGCTATTGACGTCTTTTGCCGCATTCGGTTATTGCAAATTTAAAAAATCTGTTTGTCTTCGGTGTAAAATAGTTTAAGGGTTCACGGGTGCACTAGTTATGTTGATTATATTCTATTCTTCTTCTTCTTCTGCCTTTCTAGCCAGCCCCCGATAGAACATAGACCCTCAACAAACTCACGCCAGTCGTTCTATCCTTCGCTATCGCATGTCCTCCTCATCTCCCTAACTTCATTCTTCAGCTCTCTTCTCCGTGCGTTTCTGGCCTTCCTTTATTCATATGCCCCTGTGGGCTCCAATGCAAAGAAATCTAGTTTTGCTGTTCTCCGATTTTTCCCTTATTACTTCCATTGTTCTTCCTATATGATAGAGAGTTTTAACATTTAAGGTGCCTATTCTTGCGGGTTTACTAGCTGAGAGGAGGTATGTCGACGATCCGGGCTCTTTTTGGCTTCCACACGGTGTCTTACTTCTTCTACCTGAAGAGCCTCACCTCGTCTTGGTTGGTTGGGTTTTATTTGCTTCTCTTTTAGACTTATCCATGGTTAGTTGGTTTTTGTGGGCATTGTTTTTAACCGGATGAGGTAGCCAAGCATACCCTTAGTCGTCTTTTACGACATGCCTGGTAGGGTGCAGTGTCACTCTTTGCTTTCCGTGAGGCCCTGGTGACACAATGGCGTATCCTATTATTTCTGTAAGATATTTTTCGAGAAAGCGAAAGTAATATCAGTAAAGCATCAGTAACAACTGCCGTTGACCGATACAATGCCACTGTTGACAAAACCATTATATCCTCTCGCATATAACAGCAATGAAGTATTTGCTTCCTAGCAAACTCAACATAGTGCTTGCTGGTCCGTTCTCGCGACTTTTGCGTTATCTTGTTTTTGCACTTGAAAAAAAAAAAAAAACTACCGTCTTCTTGTTCTCGTTGTTTTGCTTCCCAGTCTGGTTCCCCTACCCTTCTCATCTGCCGTCTGTACTTCTTCTTCTTCCTTTTCTTCTTCTTCTTCTTCTTCAACATCATCATCCTCATCATCATCTTCATATTCTTTTGCTATATTCTTTCTTTCTTTCTTTCTTTCTTTCTTTCTTTCTTTCTTTCTTTCTTTCTTTCTTTCTTTCTTTCTTTCTTTCTTTCTTTCTTTCTTTCTTTCTTTCTTTCTTTCTTTCTTTCTTTCTTTCTTTCTTTTCTATTCTTTAAAGCATTGATTAATCTCTCTAATTGTGTGAAAACACCCTAGGCCGCTTAAGTTGCATTTACTGCCAGTTGCTGCCTTTGTGATACCACTTTTGCGGTGTAAGCAAGGGGGGGGGGGTCTTTGAGCCTAGTGTTTTACAGCCGCATGACTAGTGCTGTCGCCACGACTGTGCAGGTGAGGTTTTTATTTCCCCCCAGACAGAAAAATCCCCAGCCTTACCGAGGATTCGAACTTGGGTCTCCCGCTTGAGAGCCCAGCTTTCTAACCGTTCAGGCCAGCTAGCTGCTTTTCCACAAATTGTGTATTGTAGAATTTATTATCTTTACATCCTTTTTCTTTGGCATTTCACTGCCCTCTTTGTGAGACTTGTACCAGCGCAAGAGTGTTCTGTGACTTATTTCTTGACATTGTCTCCCGCGAAACACATGTAGTTCACCGACCCACAAGGCCGTGGATGCCCGCCAAGTAGGAGCTTTTGGATGTGGCCAGCAGCAACGTTTGCATTACCGACATCACCCAATTTATATCTGCAAATATCTGACCTCGCAAATGTTCTTTCAATGGACCAAACAAATGAAAGTCTGATGGTACCAAGTCTGGGCTGTATGCTGAACGTTTCAATACCTCAGTAATATATTTGGGGGGGGGGGGGGGAATACTTATCTATGCAGATTAGGATAAAATTGCCTTACCTTAATGATCTTCATCGTCTTTAGAGATGAAACCGCATACCAATGATGATGCTGCCAAAAGCACACAAGCCGACTTTACTTCGCCGGACTTTTCTTTACATTAATTTTGACTTAGAACTACCTGGAAACCCATGACAAACATTTAAATCAACCTCGATTTGGATTGTAAATTATGACATTCCTGCCTGCAGACAATCATCTAAGTGCGGCACGACATAAGTCCCTACAGACAGTAAATTACAATATATTTGTGGAATCTTCCTCCTATAGCCCATACAGTGTGGCGTTGTTGGTCATTTCCTCCACAACTGCAGGTGGCTGCGTGGTCTCGACGCATGGTGTCCGCCTCGAGTGCTAGAGGTTTCGGGTTCAATTCCCGGTAAGCGATAGGATTTTTTCAGGTGGACTTGAACTTCTAGTAATTCCCAGTGGTCTCTGGGTAGTGAGATCGGAAGCCCGTGTGCATTGTTGCGCACGTAAAAATTACTTGGCAGTTGGAAATCAAAAAAAAAAAAAAAAACCCAAAGGCTCTGCCCAGGCAAAATTAGGAGTTAAAAATATACCCAAAGTACTTCAGGATTCTAGCCGGGGCTACAGAACCTACGCACAGTGCAGAGTTTCTTCGGACTCAGACTTAAGTTAGAAGAAGAACGGAGCACTTATAGGTTTCTACCCGTGTGCTATGATGTTGATTCGCTGTTCAATCTTCAGACTTCAAACTCCACAACAGCCTGTTTTATGTACTTGCAGTCAGTTCTGATACAGATGATCTTCTATGCCATGATCTCAAACAATCCAGTATCTTCTCTCTCGGTGTTCCTCTGACTTCCCTCCCCTTAAGCTTTCCGACGGTCTTAATGTTCTCCGGGTTTCTTCTTCTCATAACATAAGCAAAAAATGAATAATGTCTCTTTAGATGCTTTAGATGTGCATAACAAGTTCTCTTCATGAGTCAGTTTCTTTCAAGCCATCTTCGTTACTTAAAAAAAAAAAAAAAAAATCTTTTTGTGGAATTAGAGGTGTATTCATAGTAAGTTTTTTTCCCCTCTTTAGTAAGGCATGTGAACAGCGAAAACCTCTTGTTCATTGGAGTTTTGAGTATCGGAATTTGAATAGTCTTTGCTCCGAGTGTTGAGTGTCGCAACTGGAGTAGTCATTGCTCCGAGTGTTGAGTGTCGCAACTGGAGTAGTCATTGCTCCGAGTGGTGAGTTTCGCAACTGGCATAATCGTTGTGTCGAGTGTTGAGTGTCGCAACTAGAGTAGTCATTGATCCGAGTGTTGAGTTTCGCAACTGGCATAATCGTTGTGTCGAGTGTTGAGTGTCGCAACTAGAGTAGTCATTGATCCGAGTGTTGAGTTTCGCATCTGGCATAATCGTTGTGTCGAGTGTTGAGTGTCGCAACTAGAGTAGTCATTGATCCGAGTGTTGAGTTTCGCAACTGGCATAATCGTTGTGCCGAGTGTTGAGTGTCGCAACTGGAGTAGTCATTGATCCGAGTGTTGAGTTTCGCATCTGGCATAATCGTTGCTTCGAGGAGTGTCGCTACTGGAGTAGTCATTGATCCGAGTGTTGAGTATCGGAACTGCAGTGGCATAGTCGTTAATGCAATTGCCCGGCAAAGACAGTAGTCCAGGTGCAATCCCAGATGTGCACTATTACATTTTGTTTGGGTTGGGATTGGGAGAGGGCGGGGGGGGGGGGGGGGTGAATTCGCTAGTTGTTGTATGTTTTCCGTTTTTTTTTTTTGCCCTTCACTATCCTTGTATTGACTACAGAGACAACCTTTTTAACACCAGTTCCAAAAGACTCAAAGATCAAGAGCTCGTATTAAAAATAATTCGCGTTAACCCTAGACTGATAGATGTATCATTAATAATACACCCCTACTGGGAGCAACGTTCTGTTCATGTTAACTGAGTGTTAGTTTGAAGCGAGTTCACCATTTAAAGGTTTTGCTGCACTTAGCGAGGCTAATTTCACTGCCCTTCGTTTATAGACTCGACTGTATCTTATCAGGAAAGACAACGAGGAAAGGAACTGGTAATTTTGTTGTTGTTTTTATGCCGTTTTCTTTAGTATCCATTTTACTTTTTCATGAAATTTAAAAAAAAAAAAAAAAGTAGAGGAGATAAAATACATACCCATTTAACCACGGTTTCACTACAAACAAAATCACATACAATTAGGTAAGCAATCATCGTTGTGCTATGCACACTGAGCTCCCACACACTGCCTTTATAATGTTTGTTATTTTCACAAGATTTCAAGACTGGTCGTGGTAATATTCTGTGAGGGGGTGGGGTGGGGTGGGGGGGGGGGCGGGGGGCGGCGTGGGGAAAGGGTGGGGTTATTGACAAAATTTCTTCTAAAATAAATCTTTTGGTAATTATTTGATGTAAGTAGCTTTTTGTCCACTGCTCCTTCAATTCCATTGACAGTTGTTTTAATAAAGGTCATAGGATTACTGGTAACAGAGTCAGTCAGCAAAATTACCGTTTTTGGAATTTTAACAAGGAATCAACTGTCTACGTACAAAAAGTTTACATCTGTAAAATGGATGTGCAATCACAACTCAAGCTATGAATTAAAACCAAAGTCCAGGAGAGCACAAACAACCAGAACTTTTCTCCTGAGTTTACAGCCGGCAAACTCTGATATGATGAAGCAGAAGATTGCCTCTGTCGCGTGCGGATATGCACTAAAACACACCAATACTGAGGGAGCAAATAGGACGTCAAAATTTTTTTTTTTGATGTTATGGAAGTGGAATCTTCTGGATTCACAGTCGAAAGGTTCAAGTAGGCAGACGTGTGGTCAGGCCTTGGTGGATCCTTGAGGACGTTCTACCCCGGGATTCCACGTAGAAATCTCAGCCGAGAGCTGGTACATTATTGCGTTCTGCAGGAAGCAGGAGTATTTTAAGCTACTGGATCACTCAGCGGAAGAGCTGGCAGAATCAAGAAGGAGGGACATTGCCCTGTTCTCTGTTATCAGACTGCAGATAAAGAGTTTAAAGTAACTGTTTAGACTCTCAAGGTCATATCGTTGACAAGCAGGGAGTTGTTTATCCATATGATATATAATATGGATTCTAATTTTTCAAGACGAGTGTGAGCGCGCTAGCGAGTGCTTGGTGTATTTGGGTGAGTTTTAACCACTTATCGCGTTATTGCACATTTTTATTCGGATCATAGCGTTCGTAATACACCAGTGTTACACTTCATTGATGGTTTATCTCTAGTACATCTATCTGTTTTTATTTTGACACAAGTCCTAGTATGGGAAGCAATTTTTTCATTAGATGTTGCCCCACGCTCGGTTTAGTCGGGGGCCCTAATATATAACCTAACGGTTGAACGGGGTTTCTGGGACTTGTACCCGGGCGATTCTGCTCCGAATGGTGGCACTTTGTTTCATCGAGTGTTGTCGCTCCTAGTGCTGTCTGGTGCGGTTGAATGACACACACGCACACACACACACACACACACACACACATCTATTGTATAGTAACACACATAGTGCTACCTAAGAGAGGTTGGACAAAGAAGAATGCAAACTAGTTAAGAGTATAGAGATACAAACTTATTATATCGATGATCATAATGATGACAAACAGCGAAAAAAAATAACTTATTTGAAAAAAAAAATAGAAAGAAAACCATGAGTTTGCACACAAATAAAACAGACCTGTAAAACGAATGTGCACACGAAACAAGACAAATGTCCAAAAAGAAATTTCAAAAAAAAAAAAAAAAAATTGCGCGGGAGTTTACAGCCCGTGAACAGGAAAGGGAAAAATATCCTGTCTTTTTACCCATTAAGACCTCACTCCCGACCAGAAAAAGAGATTAACATGGGTTACTGTGCAGATGACTTTAACGTGTCCCTTCTTTGAATCCTTATACTATAGACGGAAACGATTTCGTAAGAGCAACAAGGGCCGACACCAAGTTGACAATCACGGCTACACAAACAAATGTATACTGTACTTTAGCTTCTCGGATAATTCCTATGACGCACCGAAGACCTGCTTCGCGGGGAAAATGTTTCAACAGTTGTGTCAGTGAAGCGACAAAAGAAAATGCCACAGGCGTCATCGGATGCTGTCTTCGACAGTCATGACGACATACTCTACAGTTGTTGTTCACCTGGTTGATGTGTTACTACATATCGTCATCATTATTGTTAGCTCTTCCTCCTTCTTCTCCCCCTCCCTCGTTGTCCTATTGTTTTTGCTGTATATTATATTATATTATATTTAAAAAAAAGTAAAGGACCCTTTTCCACGCCTTAGGGCGTATAGGGTATATAGGGCTAGCCCTATATTTTTATAGACCAATCGGCACAAGATGGGTGATGTGGTCTGTATCACGCCGGCCGCCTTCACTTTCCCGGGAATGCACCCGGTACCCACTCAAGGCTGGGTTGACCTGGGAGCCAAGGTCATTTTTGAAAAAAGTCTGGCTCCGTCGGGGAGCATACCCACGACCTTCTGATCCGCGGCGAGCATCTAGCCGCTCGGCCAAGGCGACTCCCTAAATTATATTATATTACATTATATTTATACTATATTATTAAAAGCAACATCAGATATGTATGTCATCATTGGTGTCGGACGTCGTTGGGCGATCATGAATTTTCACTGCCGGCTATCTCCAACAGCATAAATCAGTCATTTGCTGACACTCCTCCCTGACATAAAGAAAAGTTTCTCAAGAATCTTGTAACGCTGTCTTCCTCTGTCTCTCTTTCCTCAAACCTTTCTCATTTATACTAATATGTCCCTCTTCTCATAACGTATCAAAAAAGACGACTGACTACGTCTGATGTTTGTGTTTCTTCAGATCAAAATCACTATGATAAACGTTATCATCAGCCTGATGTTTAGATCTGTGCCTGATGTGTAGACAAAACAGAAGCAAGCATTTGTGAATATACTAGCAAGGAAACAACATATGTATGAAGTATAGAGAAACTGAACTAGATTGTGTGAAGTGCCGAAAAACGGAGCTAGATATGAGTAAAGCGTCGAGAAACGCACTAGGCATGTGTAAAGTGTCGAGAAACGGAGCTAGGCATGTGTAAAGTGTCGAGAAACGGAACTAGGTATATGTGTGAAATATCGAGAAACTGAACTAGATATATATGAAGTGCCGAGAAACGGAGCTAGATATGAGTAAAGCGTCGAGAAACGAAGCTAAGTATTAGTGAAGTGTCGAGAAAGCGAGCTAAGTATGCATGAAGTGTCAAAAAAACGGAACTAGGTATATGTGAAGTGAAGAGGGACGGGACTATGTAAGCGCAAAGTGTCGAGAAATAGACTTGCTTGTCGGAGAAAAAGAGTTTTTAAAAGGGTGGGAAATTATAGGGAAGAGAAGGAAAGGGATAAGAAAGAACATATAGTTTATGTCTGCTTTACAAAAAAGATCACAATAAACAAACAAAAGACGTATCGGCGATTAGCCTTCATCAGAACATAAAGAACAACACAGCACACATACACAGATATGCACTAATTATGAAGTGACTACATAGGACTATAATGTAGTAAATAAATGATACTCATCTGTGTCACTGACGAAAAACTTCGTTCAAGAGGATGAACAGGACAGGTACTAACCTATATTTCGCTACAGCACGGACGGGTAGCAAAAACTAGGTCGGTATACCTGGGTGAGGGACGGAGTTAACGCCAACAGACAGTCCGAGAAAAAAAGCAACTCGTGTTTCAAGGGTCGAGAAACAAAACTATGTTTGCATAAAGTGTCGAGAAACAGTGATATGTATGCGCGAAGTGTCGATAAAAGGAATTATATATCCATAAACTGTTCTGAAAATGTACTTGTATACTTGAAGTGTCGAAAAACGCACGATCTATACATGAAGTGTCGAAAAATGCACGATGTATACATGAAGTGTCGAAAAACGCACAATGTATACATGAAGTGTCGAAAAACGCACGATGTATGCATGAAGTGTCGAAAAATGCACGATGTATACATGAAGTGTCGAAAAACGCACGATGTATGCATGAAGTGTCGAAAAACGCACGATGTATGCATGAAGTGTCGAAAAACGCACAATGTATACATGAAGTGTCGAAAAACGCACGATGTATGCATGAAGTGTCGAAAAACGCACGATGTATACATGAAGTGTCGAAAAACGCACGATGTATACATGAAACGTCGAGAAACGGAACTAATTATGTCTGAGTTGTCCAGAAACAGAACTTTGTACGTCAAATAACCAACCGTAGTCGGTGCCATGTTGGGCTGGTCACCATTTCTGACCTTGTTGTCTGATCACATCTGACCAAGCGTATTACCAGTCAGGCTCTATATCTTCTTCTTCTTCTTCATTCTTTCTTCTTTGGTTTGCTTAAAATAAATTATCCATATTTGCAATGTTGTCTCTAGTATGCACTTCACTGGCTTCTGTAATTCACTAAGCGACCCGTAGTCTCTGTATTTTCTTTTTCTTTTTTCTTCTTTCTTCTTCCGTTCGCTTGAAAAAAATTATCCATATTTGCAGTGTTGTCTCTAGTGTGCACTTCACTGTCTTTTGTAATTCACTCAGCGACCCGAAGTCTCTGTTTCAATTTCTGTATGCGACTAAATGAAGCTGGGAACCACGGTGGTGCAGCAGCCAGAAGCTGGCCTATGGATCCGAAGGTCTTGGTTCAGGTCCCGACGGAGCCAAGCGTTTTTTCTTTCTTTGAAAACTTCGAAGTTGAGGAAGCCTTAAATGGCTACCAGTTAAAGTCCTCTGAAGTAACGACCGATTTGTCTATAACTTATAGGTCTAGCCCTATATGCCTAAAGGCGTGGAAAAATGTGCTTATCGTTACTAACTCATGCTGCCTAGATTCTTCTAGTGTCAATCTTCATCTCTCGTTTTGCCCTCGATTTCTCCTGTTATGGCAGATGAGATGTAAAAGAAATGAGACGGTGGAAAAAAAATGGAGTGACAGAGTTACTGATGAAGGACTAAGAAACATATTAAGCGCACTAGGGTAAAAGGTTTCACTGAATATCAGATAATCAAATGGTTTGGTCATCTGATCACAATGGAACAAAATCAGCCAGCAGCTGAAGCGTGCCATACAAGAACAGCAGGTTACAAGGCAAGAGGCCAACCAAGAAAAAACATGGATGAAAGAGTAATAGAGACACTACAGAAACGCAATACCACATTAACACAAGCTACCTAACTATAACAAGACCTGGAATATATCCGCCTCCTCTTTCTGATGGTTTACGGAACGTGCAGTGGGATACAAGACGTAGAAGACTCTCCGGTTATTACACATTCTTGCCACTCATTCACACAAGTATTACGTTCCTTACATGATGTTGAAACCAATCCTCGCATTTGTTGGTTTTTTGAAGTTTTATCCGGCAGTTAATTTCAGTGTTTTCCCATTGCTTTATAAACGATTCCATGAACATACTGTTGTTGAAATCAACCCAAGGGTAACAAATAATCTGCAGTTGACTCTAGACCGTTATATTTCGGTATTACAAATCCGTTCATAATCCCTAAACATTCATATGCGTTTAAAAAACCCCATCTTAGCGGTTAATGTATATTATTTTCCCATGTGGGTTCCGAGGTCCCATTGTGGGGGAAAACAAGAACAAACCCACTGCTCGCCCAAAACCATGTCGTAAAAGTCACCTAATTGCGAGCTTCCTTTAAAGTCGGAGTACACCTGCCTCAGAGGCAGAGAACCAAGTGTCTGTAGGCTAATCAGACCTGTGAAACTGATGTGCATGCAACAGTAAGTTTCTGAAACAGGACTAGAGTCCAAAAATGGACGAACAACCAAAACGTTTCGCTGGAGTTTACAGCCGGTAAACGCGAAAAAGAAGAATAAATTATATATATATATATATATATATATATATATATATATATATATATATATATATATATATATATATATATATATATGTGTGTGTGTGTGTGTGTGTGTGTGTGTGTGTATATATATTAAAATCATCATGTAGCAGGTCCTTTGCAGAATGTCGCTCTCAGCACTGTCTGCCTGAAAGAAACTCGGTCTTTCGCCAGTTCTCCCGCTTCATGCACTTTTACACTCAAGGAGTCACTTATATCCTCGGTCGGCCCCTGCTCCTCCTTCCTCGTACCATGCCTTCTGCTATAATTTTTTCCAATCCGTCGTGTCGTTTGATATGACAAAAATAATTCAGCTTTCGAGAAAGGATGCTGTTTATTAGCCAATCTTCCTTTATGTTCAGATCTTTTAAGATGTCAATATTTCTCATCTTCTTTGTCCAAGATATTGAGAATCTCTCTATAGCATTTCAGCTCAAAAGCCCCTATTCTCTTTCTTAAGGATTGAGAGATAGTCCACGACTCACATCCGTATGTAGCCACAGGGAAGATGCATGCTCTCAAAATTCTATTTATCTCCTTGCTGGTGCTTAACCATAGACTTTTAAGGCTGTTCAATCTTTGTATTGCTATGGCCACCCTCCTTTTAATTTCTGACGGACAGTCTCCATTGTTGTTTATTATAGAGCCTAGATATTCCAAGTTTGTGACATTTTCAATTTCTTTATCATTTATTGTTATTTTTGGGTGACAGCCAGTTTTTATATTACAATACTCTTGAAAAATCTGAAATTATAATCACTACGAAGTAGGTCACCGGAAACAAACATTAACAAAACAGACGACATTTGCAAATATCTTAACGAATTTAAATTGTGAGAGACGAAGTTGACAGAACTAGAATATTTTAATGACGTTTAGCAAGTCAAATTAAGTCTTAAGAGGAATGGGTTTATCTTGTCGTTGTTTCTCGAGTTCATACTGATTGTTGCGTAATGAATCGTTAGCGTGTGTCTAGTCTTATCATGTTCTGTTGACAATTGCTGCAGTTTCGACAGTTTCTGAAACTACAAGTTTTGTGATCTAATATTATTGAGTTAAGTCGAACAGAAGAGACGGAACCAGGAAACTTAAGCCTTTTGAGCGCCCTTTCCCTCAAACAAATCGGAGAGTTCCCCTCACACCAGAGAATGTGTTATAGGTGTTAAGAAACAAAATATTTAGGGTGTGTATTAAACTCGCTTCATCGCCTCTCTAGAGACTAAGAAGACAGGGAAAAAACATATTTGCCCCCCCCCCCCTTTTGTCCCCTTGCCAAAAAGGACCCTTTCCCAGGCCTTCAGAGCTAGACCTATATTTTACAGACCAATCGGCACAAGATAGGTGAAGTGGTCAGCATCACACCGGCCGCCTTTACCTCCCGGGATTGCACCCGGTTACCCACTCAAGGCTGGTTCGACCTTGGAGCCAAGGTAATTTTTTTTTAAATATCCGGCTCCGCCAGGGAGCGAACCCACGACCTTCCGGACTTTGCCCAAATTGGGTTGAAACTGTTAAGTGTAGGAAGCACGGAGACGTGTCCCTGCAAATTGGCACCAGAAAATATTGAACATGTTCTCTACCAACACTGTCAACTGTATACCACCAACAGAAACGCAATCTAGTCTGTTCCAACTCCAGATGCAGAACAAAGCTTTATGGTACACAAGAAAATTTGAACTGTACCATAGCCTTCGTAAAGGCTACCGGCCTCCGAATATAAGTTTTTTTCTGACAGAAAGATGGAATAATAATAATTATAATAGTAATAATATTAATAGTGATAATATAAATAGTAATAATAATAATATTAATCATCATCATCATCATCATCATCATCAAAGGCTACACCCTACCGGGTGCAGACTCTAGGTTACTTTGTAATCGTCGCGTGACCAGCTATACACTTACGGTTGAACGGGTTTATATGATGATTTTTATCACGGGGGATTTCAGACCCCAGTAGTGAATCTTTGGGTCACCGAGTGTTAATCGCTGGGTATGTGGTCTTATGAAACGATGTCAGCTGTACCAAAGAGATCAAGACAGGGCTTGATATGGCAACAGCCACGACGTCCCAGCTGAATACGACGAAAGAGCAAAATCAGCATCACAGTTAAGGTGAATATTTACAAATCACTGTTATTGACAATTTTGTATACGAATGTTAGAGTTGGAAACTCATTATGGAAATGGAAAGGATGATTCAGGCTTTCGAATGCAAATGTCCCTAATCATCATCATCATTATGTGCACTGCCGGCTGGGGTAGGCGCTCATGCGTCACCACAGATCACGATCCCTGATTGCCTGGAACAGCTCTCTTGGTGATTTCCCTCCATGCCATCGTTTCAACCCATCCAGCATCATCTCTCTTGGTCTGCCTCAACCCCCTTTGCCACTGATCTTTTCAGTTGTCACAATGTTCTCCAATGTTTTTCTTCTCATTATGTGGCCAAAGAACAGTGTTTGTCTCTTTCTTATTGTTGTATATAGAGATCTACTTTCATTAGCTTTTTTGAAGCAATCGTTGTTAGTTACTCTGGCCATCCAAGGTATTCGTTACATTCTTCTCAGAAACCACATCTCTGTTGCTTCTAAATTCTTTCTAATTTGTTTACTGACATTCCAAGATTCGCGGTCATACAGCATAACAGATTCCGTGTATCATTTTATCACCTTTTTTTCTGACATTAAATGAGAGCGATTTATTGCATAAGATATTTTTTATTTTCTGAAATGCAGCTTCGCTGGGGTGTAATACATTTTTTTTAAACATGAAGAAAAAGGGTAAAATTAATGACTGCTCCGGAGCGTCACGCATCTTTAAGACGACCATACACATGTAAAAAAAAAAAAAAACCTTATTCGAAGTGCGTGAGTATGCCCCTAGTAGTTGGAGCTAAGAACTGATATCATAGCACTCGGGACAATCCTATAAGCGCACGACCGCATCATCTGCACCAATCGGAGAGTTCCAGCTCCGATGGGGCCAGTAACTGTCTGATCCCGTAGTAGATATCATTGCAGCTTTGTGACCTCCACTCCGTTCTAGCCTCTGCAATGTTTTCAATATCAGGAATATAATTCGGTCCATACCTAGAAACCGTCTCAATACGGGACGCCATTTTTCGTTATTTTAAAGCCCCACTCTGGTTGCTGCCGGGGATCCTAATATAACCTAAGGGTTGAACGTGGTTTCTGGGACTTGCTTTCGAGTGATTCTTATATGAATGGTGGCACTTTGTATCACCGTGTGTTTATCGCTCGTTGTGAAGTTCTGTAGGGCTGAACGTCACTCACTCGCATCAAAGTTCTGCTTAGCCTTCTCTAGAACTTTTTCTCAATCCATTTGATTCCTCTTTCAGTGCCAAAGAAGAAGAAAATATCCCTAATATGTTTAACACATCATCTCATCTAAACATAATAACACATCATCTCATCTAAACATAATAACACATCATCTCATCTGGACATAATAACACATCATCTCATCTGGACAAAATAACACAGCTATTGACCCGCACCGTACTTCTAGACAGAGAACACAGAATTACAGAGATTGATTAGCAGTGAGAAAGTCGATATCTAATCTCATTGGTCTGCTTTACAATATCCTCAGGGAATACAATTTACAAAGTTATTGTTATTTGAAACAGAATTGCCTGTTTTGATCCATCTAGTGCTTCTAAAATTGGGGGAAAAGGGAAAAATTAAAGAACTTATTAGAAGATCATATTATCTGTAATATGAAATGTAAAAAATGTTTACAATAAAATTATGTACATTTCAGTCAACCAATGACTCCTTCAAAACGATGACTATATGTGTGAAATTTGCAGATGTAATTCTTGCTAGTAGTAGTAGTACTTTTATCCCACCAGGACATCACACAAGCGATAAACACTCGGTGACACAAAGTGCCACCTTGCGGATGAGGAACGAACGAACGAACGAACTTTATTTTCAAAGGGTTACAAATTAGGCACGCAGGCCTGTCTTACATTCGGCCCTTCCAAACTTCCATCTTTCACACAGCAGTTATATTCATGAAGCATGTTATATTCATGTAATAATATGCATATTATATATATGAAGTAAAAAACAAAAGCATGGCTGGTAAAATATGTACGCACGCTCACGCGCGAACACACACACCCACATACACACACAAGCCCAATGACTCACTTACACACAAACCCGTGGAGAGGTCCCGGAAACCTCTTTCAGCCATTAGGCCAAATTTATCCCCGGGCTATATTGCGGCCCCTGGCAAGAGCCACGGTGGGGCTTCAAAATAACGAAAAATTGCATCCAACAAGGGGATAACTATAATATAGTTGAGTTTAAGGTAATTATTTCTTTCTTGTTCTTCTTCATTTAACGTTGACCACTTTCAGCTAGTTCAAAAGACATTGCTGCTCTCTTTCCTGTCCACTATATTTGTGGTGACGTTTCTGGCCCTCATCTCATCTGGTTTTTATTGTGCTGTTTTTTCACTGCAGTGTCGAGGTTAACAATGCTATTTGCGGCAAATGTTTCTACGCATTTCATTTAATTACCACTACAATCACACACACACACACACACACACAAAGTTAACACTGCTTGGAGTTATATCCTATGAGAACTGTTTTATTCTATTTTATTCCCGAATTTCCTGCTCCACTTACTGGGGACTTAGTATTGTCGAATAGGTTTTCCTAGCTTTAGTCACGGCATACACTTTGGCACATTACACCTACAAATTGTATTACATCCCTTGAAGAAATTAAGTTTTAAAAACCCGTATTTTGCAGTTACCTCCCCTATTGACGACAGTCATAACTAGCTGAGAATATAACAGATAATACATGTGTAAATTCTGGTGTGATTTTCTCTGATTATCATCAGATGAGTCCATATTGTAGTGGTTATCACATCTGCCTAACATACAGAACAGAAGGTCCTGCTTGAATATTTCGTAAACACTTTTTTAAGGAAAGGGGGAAAGGGGGGGGGGGGGGGGTTAAATTCTCCCTCTCTCTGTATATATATATATATATATATATATATATATATATATATATATATATATATATATATATATATATATATATATATATATATACACACATATTCTTTAACTGTGTATTTCTGGTTTCAGTGTTGTAAACATTTTCGACAACGGATAAGTCTAAGCATTGAAATAATGTTATAAAAACAAAAGTGACAACAGGTTGACTACAATAATTGTGTCTAAAGTGAGAGCCGCAATATCGTATTGGTTAGACCAGTCCTTCCCCACTGTGGGCGCTACCGTTTCACTGTGGGAGTGGGGGAGGGGGATGCAGATGAAGTTTAGGTAGCGGTAGCTTGGTACGTCAAATTTGTGAGACTGGAACAGGCCAGGCGCGGTAACGGCCTCGGATAAACTTAGGGACTATAACTTGACATACGGCAGCGGTGGAGACAAAGATAAAATAAGAGGATGCGAATTTAGGGCAGTGCCCAGCAATAAAATATAGAGCATTGGTTGGATCACCTGTTTTCAAAAAGTATGCTGAAAACATGAGAAATTCGATTAGTTACGATGCTTGTTAATGCTAAATCTAGCAGCCAATGCTTATCAGTACGACACATGATGATAATGAAGACTATGTATCTAATAGACGACATAGCGTGATAAGTGATCTTTTATTACCTTTTTCTGCGAGAAATCAGTGACATGGCTTTATTAGATTTTCAAGCCCAAAGGTCACTTGCGGTAATCAGATCTTCCTGCCTTCTGAAAGCTAAGATGTTGCTGCATCAAGGACATAATAGAAATGGGCTTACAGCGATGATATCGAGATAAGCCGAATCATGTAACTATGTTCTAAAACCAGGAGTCGTAAACCATTGAAAACACCAATTATAACGTTCCCTATAATGAGATATAATGCAACTCGCTCCAGTAGAGCTCAAGAGGATGCTCAAGATGGTTCCTTAATGAGTGCGTGAGTCCTGAATAATATTTTACACTTCATTGCTCATTCCACCCTAGTTCTTCAGTCAACATAAAGCCCCCTCTTTCATTTCTTCTGGTAGTTTTGTTGTTGTTGCTGAAGCTGCTAGTATTCTTCTTGTTCGTCCTCTCCGTCTTCATTCTGCTTATCTTCCAATTTCTCTGCCCTTTACTCCCCTACCCTTTTACTATCGTACCGACCCGACCGTTTCTTTTTCTTTTTCATTCTTTTCTTCCAGCTCCTCCTCTTTTTCTGCCCATACTTTCTCTTCTTTCCTCACTCCCCGGTTTTCTTCTCTTTCACACTCTTCTCCTTCTTCCCCTTTACTTCCTCCCTGTTTCCCTGTGTCTCGTCTATTCTGAACCATGTCAGTAAATCGTTGTGAACTTACAGTAACGGCTACATTGACATTTGATCTAATTGTCTTGGGTCAGATCCTCCGGTCTGCTGCCTTAAGGTTTACTATACCATACTGAGATTGAAGAATCTCAGTTTGGATGGCAGACCGGCCAGGCAGGTCGTCTATAGGTAAGTTGCGTACCCTTTACAGGACGTTGCAGAACCAACCTCAACAGCACCTGGCTGTTGTGTAGGTTTTCTAGGCAAATTTACGTCCAGTAGTTTGCCATTCGCCCGTGTGTCACCGGGGTCCTCACGGGAAGCAAAGAATAGTGACACTGCACCCTACCAGGCATGTCGTAAGAGGCGACTAAGAGTAGGGTTGGGCTTGAGGTTGGCTACCTCATCCTGTAAAAACCATAGCCACAAAAACCAACCAACCATGGATAAGTCAAAAAGAGAAGCAAATAAAATCCAGCCAACCAAGATGAGGGGAGGCTCTTCAAATCGAAGAAGTATGACACGGTGTGGAGAAAGCCGTAAGGAGTCCGGATCGTTTACTTACCTCCTCTCAGCTAGGAAGAGAGCTGGAGAATGAGGTTAGAAAGATTGGGAGGACAAGGGGAGAGCTCCATGTAATGGCGAAGAATAGAACGACTTGGCGTGAGTTGGTTTAGGGCCTATGCTCCATTGGGGGATAGAAAGGCAGAAGAAGAAGAAGAAGAAGTTTGCCATTGCTTTTTTGGAGGTCTGCTTTCTTGATACCACTGTCGAAACCAACGCAGGGCGCATGGCCCGCAGCCGGGATCGAACCCGGCATGCCGGCATTACGAAGCGCTCGCATCGACTTAGCCACAGAGCCGACAATTATTATATATATATATATATATATATATATATATATATATATATATATATATATATATATATATATATATATATCATGTAGCAGGTCCTTTGCAGAACGTCGCTCTCATCACAGTCTGCCTGAAAGAAACTCGGTCTCTCGCCAGTTCTCATGCCTCATACACTTTCATACTCAAGGAGTCACTTATATCCTGTGCCCATCTTCGTGTCGGTCGGCTCCTGCCCCTCTTTCCTGGTACCATGCCCTCTGCTATAGTTTTTTCCAATCCCTTGTGGCGCTTGATATGACCAAAATATTTAAGCTTCCGAAAAAGGATGCTGTTTATTAGCCAATCTTCCTTGATGTTCAGATCTTTTAAGATGTCAATATTTCTCCTCTTCTTTGTCCAAGATATTCTGAGAATTTTTCTATTGCACTTCAGCTCAAAAGCCCCTATTCTCTTTCTTAAGGACTGAGAGATAGTCCACGACTCACATCCGTATGTAGCCACAGGGAAAATGCATGCTCTCCAAATTCTAATTTTTATCTCCTTGCTGGTGCTTAACCATAGACTTTTAAGGCGGTTCAATTTTTGCATTGCCAAGGCTATCCTCCTTTTAATTTCTGTTGAACAGTCTCCATTGCTATTTAATATAGATCCTGGATATTCAAAGTTTGTGACATTTTCAATTTCTTCATTATTATTTTTTTGTGTGGTAGTCTTAGTTTAGTTGAACCGCACTAGAACCGAATACTGAAAGATTAATACCCGGTGACTCAAAGTGCAGTGTATCGCTATTCTGATGAGAATCGCCCCAGGTACATATGCCAGAAACCTAGATCAACTGTGAGGTAATGCTGAGGCACCCGGTGGTTAAAAAATAAACTGAAGTTCAGAGGGTGGGTTGAGTGTTGAAACCTGC
Source organism: Candidula unifasciata (assembly GCA_905116865.2). Taxonomy (NCBI): domain Eukaryota; kingdom Metazoa; phylum Mollusca; class Gastropoda; order Stylommatophora; family Geomitridae; genus Candidula; species Candidula unifasciata. The sequence continues at coordinate 16,511 of CAJHNH020003183.1, read as the reverse complement.
AGTTTAGAGAGTGGGTTGTATGTTGAAACATGAAGTTTAGAGGGTGGGTTGTGTATTGAAACTTAAAGTTTAGAGAGTGGGTTGTATGTTGAAACATGAAGTTTAGAGGGTGGGTTGAGTATTGAAACCTAAAGTTTAGAGAGTGGGTTGGGTGTTCAAACATGAAGTTTAGAGGGTGGGTTGGGTGTTGAACTATTTAGCAGTCCTAGCTTGCTTGCAGTTTGTCCCCTTTAGGGTTGAAGTCCGCAGGATCAACACCTAAAGGATGAGAAACTTACTTGTACAAATCCCAGTAAGCCCCGTCCAACCACAGTGTTACATCTCATGCTATTCCACACCAGATTTTCTCCCCAAGACTCACTTCATCGCCTCTCTAGAGAGGGACAGTGTATTATATTCAGACTAAGGACAGGGCACAACAGATTTCGTCAACATATGTTCAAATTTTTTGGTGTAGGAAATACGGAGACGTGTCCCTGCAGCGTGGCACCCGAAAATGCTGAGCATGTGCTCCAACACTGTCAACTGTATGCTGACAACAGAGACGCAATCTGGCCTGTTCCAACCACACTGAAGACAAAACTGTATGGTACACGAGAGGATATGGATTGCACGATAGCTTTCATAAAGGCTACCGGCCTCCTGATATAAGTTTACTGACAGAAGGATCGAAGAAGAAGAAGAAGATGCTATTTTATATCCAGCCATTCACATTTGTACTATTCTCCTTCAGCAGAAGAGCATGCGAAAGACAAAAAAAATTCTGAAGAAAACAGAAGTGGCAGATAAAGCAAAGGGTGCAGATGACGCAGAAGAAGAAGAAGAAGAAGAAGAAGAAGAAGAAGAAGAAGAAGAAGAAGAAGAAGAAGAAGAAGAAGAAGAAGAAGAAGAAGAAGAAGAAGAAGAAGAAGAAGAAGAAGAAGAAGAAGAAGAAGAAGAAGAAGAAAAAGAAAATGAAGAAGAAGAAGAAGAGGAGGAAACACAAAAGAAGAAAGAGAAAGAGATGGAGAAGACGATAAAAAGAAAGCAAAGGACGAGCAAGAAGAGAGAATAGCAAGAAGAGGAAAAAGGTCGAGCAAAAAGATAAAGGACAAGAAAAGGAAGAGTGAGAAGAGGAAATAGCAAGAAAAAAGAAAAAGAAGACACAAGAATGGAAGGAAGATGAAAAGAAAGAAAAGACGAAGAAAATAAAGAAGTCAAATTTAAGGAGAAAGCGAAAAAAAAAGAACAATGAGAAAAAATTTAATAGAAGATGAGGAAGAAAAAGAAGAGAATAGAAAAAGATTAAGAAATCCAATGAATTTGAAAGATCCATCCATAGAAGTAAGCTAGGAAATATAACTTTGAGAAAAAAAAAAAAAATTACTGTTTACTAGCAAGAAGGATTCATCTGTGTCAGACGCCACTATCCCTACTTGCCGATAACCTTCATAATACAAGTAGTTGCGTCGATTGTTACCACCAGACAATGGCACTTGTAGATTCGCTACTTCGCAGAGTGTCTGATTTCTGCTGGCATCGATTCCGACAAAACAATGCCTTTTCCTACATTCATTTCCACGATAAGAAATTCTGAAGAAACTTCACAAATGTCACATTCGATGCTATTATTATCGATTACGTTGATGTTTATTGGCTTTGTTTAGGATACAGGAGCTGCTTTTAGACATGTCTTTATTTCGGACAACGGAAGCTTGATTTTGACGTCTAAACTGAAAATTGACATGTTTATTAAAATATATGGCATGGTTTAGTTAAGAAATAAGAAACGAGGGCTCAGTTTAGATGTAGATTAGTTTAGATGCTATATATCATTTTATAAACGGATTTTCCGCTAATTGTGGCAGAATTCCAGCTGCGTCTAAAGACGAGGATTATTAACATGTTGGAAATAATATCAGCCTGTATTCTTTTAACATTTTGCATCTTCTTCTTCTTTCATCTTTTTCTTTGTTACCGGCTGTAAGCTCCTTCGGAGAATCCTGTTTTTTCGTCCATTTGGACTTTGTCTTTGTGTTAGGTCCTGAGTTTTTGTCTGTAAATCCGTTTTACTCGCTTATCTGTGTGCAGTTTGGTTGCTTGTTTCTTGCCGTTTGGATGCACTTCGAAGGAAGCTTCCAGTTTGTCGACTCTAACGACATACTTTGTGTGTGTGTGAGGGTAGGCAGTGGGTCTGTTCTTGTTTTCCCCACAACAGAACCCGTAACCCACACATGGAAACATATTTTATAGACTTTGAGGAATGTTGCTGACTCGTCTTTTTCGCTTATACAATACTACTTTGTTTTGTGACTTACGTCTAGGCTAACTACTCTGTGTTGTGGCTTACGTCTAGGCTGACTACTTTGTGTTGTGGCTTACAGCTTGGTTTCTACGGCTGCTCCTTTCTACCCTAAACATCCGTTTTCAGTAAGCCTTTTACTCGCTTATCTGAATGCAGTTTAGTTGCTTGTTTCTTGCCGTTTGGATGCACTTCCACTTTGAAGGAAGCTTCCAGTTTGTCGACTCTAACGACATACTTTGTGTGTGTGTGAGGCTAGGCAGTGGGTCTGTTCTTGTTTTCCCCACAACAGAACCCGTAACCCACACATGGAAACATATTTTATAGACTTTGAGGAATGTTGCTGACTCGTCTTTTTCGCTAATACAATACTACTTTGTTTTGTGACTTACGTCTAGGCTGACTACTTTGTGCTGTGGCTTACGTCTAGGCTGACTACTTTGTATTGTGGCTTACGTCTAGGCTGACTACTTTGTGTTGTGGTTTACGTCTAGGCTGACTACTTTGTGTTGTGGTTTACGTCTAGGCTGACTACTTTGTATTGTGACTTACGTCTAGGCTGACTACTTTGTGTTGTGGTTTACGTCTAGGCTGACTACTTTGTGTTGTGGTTTACGTCTAGGCTGACTACTTTGTATTGTGGCTTACGTCTAGGCTGACTACTTTGTGTTGTGGCTTACGTCTAGGCTGACTACTTTGTGTTGTGGTTTACGTCTAGGCTGACTACTTTGTGTTGTGGCTTACGTCTAGGCTAACTACTTTGTGTTGTGGTTAACGTCTAGGCTGACTACTTTGTGTTGTGGTTTACGTCTAGGCTGACTACTTTGTATTGTGGCTTACGTCTAGGCTGACTACTTTGTGTTGTGGTTTACGTCTAGGCTGACTACTTTGTGTTGTGGTTTACGTCTAGGCTGACTACTTTGTATTGTGGCTTACGTCTAGGCTGACTACTTTGTGTTGTGGTTTACGTCTAGGCTGACTACTTTGTGTTGTGGCTTACGTCTAGGCTAACTACTCTGTGTTATGGCTTACGTCTAGGCTGACTACTTTGTGTTGTGGCTTACAGCTTGGTTTCTACGGCTGCTCTTTTCTACCCTAAACATCCGTTTTCAGCAAGCCTTTAAATAGTAATTTTTTACAACATGCTTCATAAGTGGCAGTGTTTATGTGTCATAACACGCCCTTATCTCCCCCCTCCCCCAAACCAAACTACTCAACTCTACCACCACCACCGCCGATCGGTGTTCTGGGACCACACATGGAACTTTGAGACATACATTTTAATGGATGGTTGAGTGAAGTTTAAACATGGATTAAAGGGAAGATGGTGGATGGTTTATACATGGGCAAATTGGGTGAGGAAGAACTGTTTAGACATGGATAAATGAGATGATGGTGGACTGTTTAGACATGGATAAATGAGATGATGATAGACTGTTTAGATATGGATAAATATGATGATTATGGACTGTTTAGACATGGATAAATGAGATAATGTAGGACTGTTTAGACATGGATAAATGAGATGATGGTGGACTGTTTAGACATGGATAAATGGGATAATGATGGACTGTTTAGACATGGATAAATGGGGTAATGGTGGCCTGTTTAGACATGGCTAAATGGGGTGAGGGGGGCCTGTTTAGACATGGCTAAATATAATGATGGTGGACTGTTTAGACATGGATAGATGGAGTAATGTTGGACTGTTTAGACATGGATAGATGGGGTAATGTTGGACTGTTTAGACATGGATAGATGGGGTAATGTTGGACTGTTTAGACATGGATAGATGGGGTAATGTTGGACTGTTTAGACATTGATAAAAAGGATGATGGAAGCCCGTTTAGGCATTGATAAATGGGGTGATGGAAGCCTGTTTGTTTATTGACAAATGGGGTGGTGGGACTCAGATTGGCCTGGGATTAGTTGTGATGTGGCGTTATGTTTGGGTTAGTGGGAAACTGAGGCTATATTCAGATCTGGATTGCATGGGCAGAAGAGGTATGTTTAGACACAGATTATGGGGCAATGAGTTTATGTTTAGATCTGAATTATATGATCAGTGGAGGTATGTTTCTGCAGTGATTAGCGGGGGCAATGAATCTAAGTTGAAACATGTTTTGGTGTTGAAGTGCAGCTCTATTTAGATATTGTATAGTGAATTATAGAAGCTTTTTTATATGTGAACTAATGGAGAAGGAAGCTTTGTTTATATGTGAACTTATGGAGAAGGAAGCTGTGTTTATATGTGAACTAATGTAGAAGGAAGCTTGTTTATTTGTGAACTAATGGAGAAGAAAGCTTTGCTTAGTCGAAGAGTAACGTGACGTTGTAAGTAAAAAAGCTTTTATTTTCTGACCTCAGTAATTGTAAACTGTATGTAACAGCGAATATTTCACAACATAGTATTATTATGTAAGACAGACAACTTAAAAAAAAAAATACCCTAAGCACACATTACATTTTGTCCCAGAAATAATTTAAAAAGTATTAACCAAATAACTGTACTCTTATACAACTGCAATATGTATATTTAGACGGGCAAAAATTAGTAATTACTGCTAAACAGACTAAAACCATACGTCGAAGATATATTGGGTGATTACCAAGCGGGTTTCCGACAGGACAGATCAACATTAGATCAGATGTTTATTTTACTGCAAATAGCAGAGCAAAAAAGGGAATATAGAAGAGATGTAGATAATGTTTTTTTTTTTTTTTGGTGGCAATTTTTAACAAGGCATATGATAGTGCACATAAAAACAGTTTATGGAATGCCTTGAATGACTTTGGAATACCAAAAAAGTTAATCACCATGACCAAACTATGTATGGAAGTCACTTGTAATATAGAAATATATAAAGGCAGAAAGTCATATTCTGGTTTAAACAACATCTGGTTAAAGGCAAGGTGATGCTCTGTCCCAACTTCTTTTTAGCTTGGCCCTAAAAAGAATTAAAAGGAAGTTGAAAGAACAGTGTACTAAAGGAGAAACTACAAGAATACTTTGATATGCAGATAACAGTGATATCGTTGGAGAAAATGAACTAGAGTGGTAAAAATACTGATTCTCTTAAAGGAAGCAGTTCACAAAATAGAACTAGTTATCAGTCAAGATTAGACGTAATACATGGTAAAATCAAGACCAGGTAAGGATATAAACTCCGGCCTGATAGAAATCGATAATATGAAAATCGCATTAATGGAAACATTGAAGTACTTGGGTGCGAAGGTCAAATGCTTCAACATGTTGAGAGAAGTAATACAGCCTAGAAAGCAATCTGGAATTAAAGTATATTGTGCCCTTCCGCATCTGCTGAAGTCAAAGTCTCTATCTCGCAACACCAAGATGAAAATATATGAAACGATGATTAGACCAGTTGCTTAAAATGGTTCTGCTGAAACTTAGATCACAACTAAAAGAGATGAACACTTATTGCAAATTTAAAAGTCTCACCACTAATCTTTGGACCTATCACAGATGCAAACAACGGGGGATAACTATTGAGAAGCAAATAACGAAATTGATAATCTGTTTAAAACACCACTGAGACACTAGCTTGGGCATATTAGGAGAATGTCAGATGTTGAAGAGGTTAAAAACTGTATACACAAGGGAGCTGAATGGTCGTAGACCCCGAGGCAGACCAGGAAGACGATGGAGAGATCATGTCCAGACAGACCTACAAACACTTGATGTCATCTACTCGAAAAAGAAGGCCAGCCAGACAGATGAATGGAGGCGGGTGATTTTGCAGCAATGAACCTCAACGGCTCGGAATGCTGAAGTAGAAGAAGATTCCGGTATCCACTACGATAAAATAGCATACATCATATTAAAGGGGAGGTCGTCGAGGCGAAGCGGTGTAGGGGAGGGGGAAATCGTTTTTTTTTCGGCTTTTTCTAATGCAGTGCATAAGTTAATCTTCACTACTTTGAAGTTGTTTCAGTTCAGTCCTGTCGTTTAATCCTTTGGGTGGCCTTCCCCTTGCTCTGTCTTCATAATATTTCTTCGGTGTAGCTCTCCGTGGCTGCTGGTAGCCGGGCACTTTAGTCGTAGGAACAAACCACCCCATCTGTGAGACTGGAAGGAACTATAAGATTGGTTTCAGTTGTAGACGACGGGTGATGTGGTCAAAATCATGCCTTTATTTCACGGAAAATTCCTTGTTGCCCATTTCTATCCGGTTGGATGTGGAAGATAAGAAAAAGCTTCTGATGCCGCCCAGGTGTAGCCGCTAGACGCTTCCCTGCTGATCTTAAAGTCGTGGGTTCAATCCGCAGTTACCCAGATCTTTTAAGAGACAACCATGGCTTGCGCGTCAACCCAACCTTAAATGCGTACCAGATAGAGTCATGGAAAGTAAAAGCGCCCGACGAGCTGTTGACAACATCACCCACCACCCATCACCCCTTAAATACGAGTCTACCCTCGTAGGCTAAGTACGTATGTAAAGGGACCTTACAAAAAAAAAAAAAACCTGCTAGTGTGGCCATCGTGTTAGACATCATATTATGTGCAACGAACCTAGTTGTCCTAATGAGAATGGCATACATCAACAAGGCATAATCCTTACGAAAATGGCTATTTGAGGGAAAAATTGATTGAGCTTTCGCCAGCTTCAGACTTAATGGGGGAAATGGCTGGCTAAAGGCTAATTCGATTCTTTGTAAGAGATTTGACAAACGGGAAAATTGCAAATATCGATCTGGGTGTTGGGTCAGGTAGAATACACGCATTCAAGCGGGTGTGACAAAGTGGCTAAATGCTCAAATTCCTATAGTTCTGTGATGAAGATGACTGCATCGTGGTGAACTAACATAAGTATACATGCCCACCGTGCACACACACACACACGCTTGCGCGCGAGCACACACACATACACACATTAAATAACTCCCTTCAATACACGAATGCATCGACATCCTTGTTTTAGCTATCCATGTAATAATAATAATTTTCCGACCCATTGCCTAATCTACTAGTATTTCATTTTTCTGGAACTTTTCCAAAACTGAGGAGGAGGAAGATGGAGAATGAAAACAAGAAAAAGAAACATAGCATGGAGAGAACGAGAATATATAGGTGAAGAAGAAGAAGAAGAAGAAGAAGAAGAAGAAGAAGAAGAAGAAGAAGAAGAAGAAGAAGAAAAATGAGGAGAAAAACAACGTTGTGGAGGAATACGGAAAGGGTAAAGCTATGACACAAATAGTAATTTGAAACGCTGCTTGTCTAGTAAAACTGCTTTCATTCTCAATTTGCAAGCAAACAGAAAACTGTTTATGAAAATAAAAATAGGAGAAAAAAAAAAAAAATATGACATTGTCAAGTGTCCTTTTATTAACGACCATTACTATTTACGGTTATAATTTTGCTACAATCAAGTCAGACTTTTTTTGTTTAGCCTATAGAAATAAAAGATTCCTACGGGGGACCCGATAAGATGGGGACAAATGATAAATAATTGTTAACACAAGGGACATAAGCAAAAGCCCATGAGAAGGCGGATTGCCTGTTGTGATTTGTCAAACTGTTGAAAAAAAAAAAAAAAAAAAAAATATGCAGCCAAATAATGATTTTGGTAATTTCTCCAGTATGTATAGGCATTGAGATTTTCTCAGCAATGGTGCACGTAGTATTGGAATTTTCTGATAGTTTAGTTTTCACTATAGGGACATGTTTTCTGTCTGTCTGTCTGTCTGTCTGTCTGTCTGTCTGTCTGTCTGTCTGTCTGTCTGTCTGTCTGTCTGTCTGTCTGTCTGTCTGTCTGTCTGTCTGTCTGTCTGTCTGTCTGTCTGTCTGTCTGTCTGTCTGTCTGTCTGTCTGTCTGTCTGTCTGTCTGTCTACCTGCCTGCCTGCCTGTCTGCATGTCTGTCTGTCTGTCTGTCTGTCTGTCTGTCTGTCTGTCTGTCTGTCTGTCTGTCTGTCTGTCTGTCTGTCTGTCTGTCTGTCTGTCTGTTTGTCTGTCTGTCTGTCTGTCTGTCTGTCTGTCTGTCTGTCTGTCTGTCTGTCTGTCTGTCTGTCTGTCTGTCTGTCTGTCTGTCTGTCTGTCTGTCTGTCTGTCTGTCCGCTCTCTCTCTCTCTCTCTCTCTCTCTCTCTCTCTCTCTCTCTCTCTCTCTCTCTCTCTCTCTCTCTCTCTCTCTGTTTAACAATTCGCGCAGCCTGTATTCATGTTCTTCTTCTTCTTTTTCGCGTTCACCAGCTGTAAACTCTGGCGGAAGTTTCTGGTTGCTCGTCCACTACTGAACTGCAGTCCTGCTCCAAAACCTGAGTGTTGCGTGTGCATCAGTTTTACAGATCTCATTCTCTTGAATACAGACTTTTGGTTCCTTGCCTCTCCAGCAGATGCACTCCGACTTCAAAGGAAGCTCCCCAATTAGTCGACTCTTACGACATGCTTTTGGGGAGGCAGTGTGTCTATTCTTGTTTTCCCCAAAATGGGGCCCCGGAACTTTAGTTTTGACGTTTTGAATATTTTATTCTTATGCTTCTGTATACTTCTATGCAATCAGTTTTGTGATTTAATGTACATACATTAAGATTCTGATAAAATCAGCCTAATGAGCAATATAACTAGACAGCTTCACGAGAAAACATAACAGTGAGCGTTGCTACTAAAAACCTTTCATCATCAGAAAAAAAAAAAGGAACAGGGATGCAACACATAAAAGACTATGTATAATAACCTAGCCCTTTGAGTGAGTCCACTCGCTGTCAAAGTATTTATACACAAGTTATAAACGAGACTGCTAATATGAGGCCTCAGTGCGTACCGGCTAGACAACGGACAGAAAGTGATAGACAGAGTCTGAATATTAAGATGTCTAAATAAATCATGGTTGAACATTATGGTTAATAGTTAGTTAGTTGCGTATCCTTTACAGGACGTTGCAGAACCAACCCTAACAGCCCCTGGCTGTTGTGTGGTTTCTCTAGGCAATTTACGTCCAGTAGTTTGCCATTGCCACTGGACGGTCGGCTTTCTTGATACCACTGTCGAAACCAACGCAAGGCGCATTGCCCGCAGCTGGGATCGAACCTGGCATCCCGGCATTACGAAGCGAAGCGTTCGCATCGACTTAGCAACAGAGCCGACTATTAGGGTCATACGGAGATAAATAACCCAACTGAAGGATAAATTGATTCTCCAGAGACTTGGGAGCTCATTCATTGAAAAATCAAGACCACATACTGGTAAAATAGTTTTCGTTAAAAAAAAATGTGAATGATTCAAGATTTTAATGATGAAAGCATTTTATAATTTAGGATTGCATTCTCCTGTATTATATATGGAGTCATTAGCATCACAACCCATGGCGATGGCGAGTACGACTATCAAGATCAGCTCGCTGTAAGAACAATTTTCCACAATAAGTGTATGAGATTTCGGAACTCTTGTTGGCACCACATGCAATGTTAAATGCTCAGCTCTGCACCTGTTTACAGTCCTTTTTTTCTTTGCCCATACCCCCCTCCCCCCCCCCCAGTATTTTTCAAAGCAGTTCGATAAATGGTATCTTGTTTCATTTAATCCCCTTCAATATATGTATACTTCATTTTGCGCTTGAACACATCTATAACTCGCAAGAGTCCCAGAAATCATAGCGGATGCCTAATTAAAACTCTGACATCGACAGTAAAAGCGTAGGTACATAGCATCCACGGGAGTACAGGAATTCATTAAATACACAACACATTGTGAGTGACATGTGTTGTTGGATTAATTCAGTTTAATTGATTAAACTTAAGATGTACAAATCGTACAACAATTTTCCGTCTACGAACAGTACACTGAAGGCTCAACTACCACATGCATAAAATAAAGCTGTACAATATTTAAGGTGTGCCTGTCAGACAGGACCACAAACATCTGAGCACATTCTGCAGGCCTGCCCACTCTACCTACAACTTCGAAAAAAGGCCTGGCCTCAAAAGCAAAGTGTGCAGAGCAAGCTATAGGGAACCATGCAGGACCTGCAACTGACATTCGAGTTCACCTGATGGTCTGATCTGAGCACAGAAACCTATCGCAAACAATAATAATAATAATAATAATAATAATAATAATAATAATAATAATAATAATAATAATAATAATAATAATAATAATAATAATAAGAAGAAGAAGAAGAAGAAGAAGAAGAAGAAAGAAGAAGAAGAAGAAGAAGAAGAAGAAAAAAGAAGAAGAGGAAGAAGAAGAAGAAGAGAAGAAGAAGAAGAAGAAGAAGAAGAAGAAGAAGAAGAAGAAGAAGAAGAAGAAAGAAGAAGAGAAGAAGAAGAAGAAGAAGAAGAAGAAGAAGAAGAGAAGAAGAAGAAGAAGAAGAAGAAGAAGAAGAAGAAGAAGAAGAAGAAGAAGAAGAAGAATTAGAAGAAGAAGAAAAAGAAGAAAAAGAAGAAAAAGAAGAAGAAGAAGAAGAAGAAGAAGAAGAAGAAGAAAGAAGAAGAAGAAGAAGAAGAAGAAGAAGAAGAAGAAGAAAGAAGAAGAAGAAGAAGAAGAAGAAGAAGAAGAAGAAGAAGAAGAAGAAGAAGAAGAAGAAGAAGAAGAAGAAGAAGAAGAAGAAGTAAAAAGAGAAAGAAGAAGAAGAAGAAGAAGAAGAAGAAGAAGAAGAAGAAGAAGAAGAAGAAGAAGAAGAAGAAGAAAGAAGAAGAAGAAGAAGAAGAAGAGAGAAGAAGAAGAAGAAGAAGAAGAAGAAGAAGAAGAAGAAGAAGAAGAAGAAAAAGTAAAAGAAGAAGAAGAAGAATTAGAAGAAGAAGAAAAAGAAGAAAAAGAAGAAAAAGAAGAAGAAGAAGAAGAAGAAGAAGAAGAAGAAGAAGAAGAAGAAGAAGAAGAAGAAGAAGAAGAAGAAGAAGAAGAAGAAGAAGAAGAAGAAGAAGAAGAAAGAAGAAGAAGAAGAAGAAGAAGAAGAAGAAGAAGAAGAAGAAGAGAAGAGAAGAAGAAGAAGAAGAAGAAGAAGGAAAAAGTAAAAGAAACAGAAGAGAGAAGAAGAAGAAGAAGAAGAAGAAGAAGAAGAAGAAGAAGAAGAAGAAGAAGAAGAAGAAGAAGAAGAAGAAGAAGAAGAAGAAGAAGAAGAAGAAAAAGTAAAAGAAGAAGAAGAAGCAGAAGAAGAAAGAGGAAGAGGAGAAGAAGAAGAAGAAGAAGAAGAAGAAGAAGAAGAAGAAGAAGAAGAAGAAGAAGAGGAAGAGATGAAAAAGAAGAAGAAGAAGAAGAAGAAGAAGAAGAAGAAGAAGAAGAAGAAGAAGAAGAAGAAGAAGAAGAAGAAGAAGAAGAAGAAGAAGAAGAAGAAGAAGAAGAAGAAGAAGAAGAAGAAGAAGAAGAAGAAGAAGAAGAAGAAGAAGAAGAAGAAGAAGAAGCAGATGTACAACTATACAAAACTAGTTGGCGCACACAGATAATACCAAGTACATATGGTGCGTTATCTGGGAACTAAAATAGTTTAGTCTCAGTAGAGGCCGACCCGGTTGTCTTTAATCTAACTGTAATTCACCTTAGAGCAGTGATTCTCAAATTGTTCGCCGCCGCTCCCCGGGAAGCCGCGACTTCTTCTTAGGGGCGCCGCAAAATATTCGAAGATACATTACTTTGAATTTTTAATCTCTTAGATGCGAATAGTCTTACTTAGGTTAGGGCGCCTTGTGAAAATTGTTATTGATAAAAAAAAAAATATAAAGAAATGAGCCGCGACCAAGAAAAGTTTCAGAAACACTGCCATATTCTTTATAATAACTAGCCTAAGACACATTCCTCATAGTGCTCTATGGCAACAGTTATCGATTTCTGTTTCTGTTCTTCAGTGCTGTGATTTGAATAATAATTTACCCTGTCACCATTTTATATGATATAAGTATTCCTGGATATGTTTTCTAATTTTGCACCGGCGCTGGCATATTCAGCCGATCTTTTCAATTTTGGGTTACCGGTTAATTTAAATACTCGTAACTTTTATCCGGGCCCCAAACAAATTCACACAAATAATTATGTCTGTATTCCAAAGTTGTGGATTTAAAGCTGTACGATAGTCGTGAAAAATAAGGCACCTTTTTTGCGGGTGAGTAGTTGATCATGTTCTTAGTGCGCTTGTTTTTACAACGAGGCGCACACGCCGTCTGGAGGTGACAGGTTGGATTCTCGGCACGGTAACTATAGCTTTCGATTTTTGTGTTGTCTAGCATGTTCTTCTTTCTTTCTACATCTTTCCATGAGTGCTGATCAATACATAATCTGTTACATCATTAATACTAAACAAATCCAGTCGCTTGTCCGAGATAACTAGACGTTCAGTACACTACCTCTAGGATGACTTGACCACGCCTTGTTTAAAGTGTATCTGACTTTGTTGTATCAAGTGGAACACTCATACCTCTCAAGAGTCATAATCACATTTAGCTTAGAGTGCAGAAAGTGGCCAGCAGGTGCTACGGAGGTTGACATTCAGCACTCAGTTCAAGACGATGCTCGCTCTAGAGATGTGATTATTTATACAGACGGTTCAGTGTCAAGAAGCAAAAGAAGTGCATGAGGCTTCTTAACATAAATAGAAATAGCAGATGTAGACAATCTTTTTCAAGCGAACAAAAGAGGAAGAAGAAGAAGAAAGTTCTTAACAAAAGCTAATGGTCTCTGGCTAATGGAGAAATAAACAGACGGACAGACTGGGTGCCTCTGCACAACATGGTGAAATTCTGAGGAATGAAAAGGCAGACATGGTTAGGGCCTTATGGGAGCACATGTACAATTCGAAACAACAAATGGATCATCGCAGTCTTGTTAGAGTTTTGTAACGAAGAGTAACAAGTGGATTTGGCCGATGCTCGAGGCTCAATATAATCGACGCACATATAATCAGGCTACTACTAGCACCACTGGTACTGGAACTCTGTGCACTGACTGCTGAAGATGCGGACGGAGCACTTATAAGAATGCCCTGAGTGCTGTGATGTCGGTTCTTGAATAAACTCAACTCTTATACTGTATGGATCGTTGGTCTTTCAGTTCAACATTTACATTAATTTTGTGCAGCCTCAGCAATGAATATTAACCAGATTACCCACTGCTGCTTTTAGGAAATTACATGATGAGGATTCAGTTTCTTCCTCTGTAGGCTGTAGGACTCTCGTACAGCTGTCCTAAAACCACGAGAGAGAGAGAGAGAGAGAGAGAGAGAGAGAGAGAGAGAGAGAGAGTGAGAGAGAGAGAGAGAGAGAGAGAGAGAGAGAGAGAGAGAGAGAGAGAGATAGAGAGAGAGAGAGAGGTTTGTGCAGTTGTTTCAAATTTTCATGTGGATGGACTGTCCCTGAAGTTACAGAATAATGTGTTTGTTGGAATGATCTTGGCAAGCAACTAGAAACTGCGGAAGCAACCAACGATCAGGAGAGAAGTCTGTGCAGTTGTTTCAAGTTTTTATGTGGATGGACTGTCCCTGAAGTTAAAGAAAATTGTGCTTGTTGAAATGATCTCGGCAAGCAACTAGACACTCTGCGGAACCAACAAACGATCAGCAAATATTATTTCCACAGTGTCCCTAACTGGGCATTTAGTCCATTATCACATTCGTCCCTTTCAAATTATCATCTTTTACGACAATTGTGTTTTATATTTCAAATCATTACTTACATATATGAAAATTCATACTATGAATAAAGCATGGATGGCAAATGTATTTGCTTTTTCCCTCCAGATTTGTACTCTGTAGGAATCTCAAGGATAGGAACCGAAGAACTACAAGCCCTGAAAAACCATATTTAACTGTTTAGCCACATAGCACATTTATATTGGGTACTAGAAAACATGATTTGCCTGCAGTCCAGTATGATTAGGTTGATGTGTGTTTCAATGTGAAGGTGAATCCCACCGGGACCGCACACTGAGCGATTTACACAATAACGCAAAATGCAAAGTGTCAATATTTGGATCACCACCGCCGCCGCCACCACCACCACCACGACCCATCATTATCATCATCATCATCTTCATACTACCCATCATCATCATCGTTATTATCATAACCATGTCTGTTATTATCGTCATCATTGTTCACTAAATTTGTTCCAAGGCCCCGTTTAAAGAACTAAAGAATATATTGTCTATATCTCCTAAAAACATTTGTAGCGAATCTTTAACATGACGTTGTAGAACAAATCCCAGTATTTTTGTTTTGTCTGTCTGTGATTACACTAAGCAATGTTGCATTCAGTAATTAACCATTACTCGCTAAACGGTCGGTTCTTGAAACCTCTTTCAAAACCATCACAAAGTGATCTGTTGCCATTCGCCCCTACCGAATCCAGGAGAGGAAGAACATGCAGGCTGTTGATAGTTTTACGAGGCAACATGCCAGACATGTTGGAAGAACTAACAGCCTCTTCGTAGGTTTATGAGGCAACCTGCTAAATATGGACTTCAGTTTAAGTCGTAACAGTGGTAAAACGAAGTCGTAAAAGGAAGAACAAATGGGCTCTTTGTAGTTTTTAAAAGGCAACCTGAAAGAGACACTCCAATTTAAATTGTAACTAAATGTAACAGAAAGAACAAACAGGCTGTTAGTAGTTTTTACGAGGCAACCTGCCAGACATAAACTCTAATTTAAATCATAACTGATTGTAAAAAGAAGAACAATTAGGTTTTTGGTAGTTTTTACGAGGCAACCTGAAAGACAGACACTCCAATTTTATTTGTTACTGAATGTAAAAGAAAGAACAAACAGGCTCTTGGTAGTTTTTACAAAGCAACCTGAAAGACAGACACACCAGTTTAAGGCGTAACTGACATTTAAAGGAAGAACAAATAGGCTCTAAACGGTTTTTAATAGGCAACCTGCCAGACATTCTCTATAGTTTGAATCGCAACTTCAAATATATTGTGCTAGTTATATCCCATTTTGCACCTATTGAGACTCTATCCCTAGGAGAGAATTCCACCCATCCCTAACCCCAAATGTTTCTTAGTGTCGGCTCCTCTGTTCGCCATAGGCTCAATTGCTCCGCTGTACGCATCTTTCCTTTTTCCCCTCGAGTTAGCTTTCTTTGTGATAGTTTGTGTTTAGTTAATTAATTTCTTCATTTCCCCAAGTTTGGAAACCGCATGTTGTTTTTTTGCGTGTGCACAAGACATCAATAGCTTAGTCAAGGAACTGTCATCATCATCCTTTTCCACTTCTGGCGTTAAACTTTGTGGGGAGGAACAGTTTGCGATCCATTGCTTGATGGGCAATAATGGCTTTTGTCATTCCGTGCACGTGTAGAAGCTCTTTAATGCCATCAATCCATTTCTCATAGGACCGCCTCTTGCTTTCACTTCAGATCCTTTCATGTGTAGTGCCTCCTGCATTGGTAGTTGTCCTGGCTGCATTCTTACTAAATGCTTAAACCATTTGATCTTCTGTTTTACAATCAATTTGCTGCAGGGTGACAGCGCAGATATTCTTGTTTAGGCAACCTATATACGAAATACTGACAGAGGGAAGGTTGGAGGGGAAAAGAGGCAGAGGTAGACGGAGAGAGAAGATGCTGGACAGTTTGACATCATCGTGTGAACTATCTCAGAACTATGTAAAAGTACAGGAGACAGAAGGTTGTGGAGGCTAAGACTACCAACGCTACATGGTGTGGGGTCATAAGAAGAAAAATGATGATCTCAGAACTTGTAAACCGATGGCAGAAGAAATTTGTTTAATTCTAAGTGTTGAATAGTTTGTTTGTTTGTTTGTTTGTTTGTTCCTTTTTTTCTTTTTTTCTTTTTTTCTTTCTTTCTTTCTTTCTTTCTTTCTTTCTTTCTTTCTTTCTTTCTTTCTTTCTTCTTCTTTTCATTTCTTTTCTTTCTTTCTTTCTTTCTTTTCTTTATTTCTTTCTTTCTTATCTCTTTCTTTCTTTCTTTCTTTCTTTGCTTTCCTCTTTTCTTACTATCTTTCTTCTTTCTTCTTTCTTTCTATTCTTTCTTTACTTCTTTTCTTTTTTTTCTTTCTTTCTTCATTCTTTATTTTCTTTCTTTTTTCTTTCTTTCTTTCTTTCTTTTTCTTTTCTTTCTCTTCTTTCTTTTTCCTTTCTTTCTTTCTTTCTTATCTTTCTTTCTTTCTTTCTTTCTTTCTTTTTTTTTCTGATGAAAAAAACCCCCTGAAGGTGCAGATTCTTCGCTGAGGAAAAAAGTTTCCGGCGAAAACTTGAAACTGACAGGTTAACAATTAGACGTCAACTGTGTTTGTTACCTGACAGCCACGGGACGTTAATCAAAG
>CAJHNH020003182.1:67500-79651 GCA_905116865.2 Candidula unifasciata | reverse complement strand
AAAATTCTGGTTGTTCATCCATTTTTGGACTGTAGTCCTGTTCCAGAACCGTAGTGTTGCGTGTGCATCCGTTTTACAGATCTGACTCATTTGTATGCAGATTGCTGGTTCTTTGCCTCTCAGGCAAATGCACTCCGACTTCGAAGGAAGCTCCCAATTCTTCGACTCTTACAATATGCTGTTTGGTAGGCAGTGGGTCTACCCCCCCCCCCCCCCCATAATAGCTCCGAAACCCACACAGGGAAAAGAACTATTTAACTGTTAGTAAGGTTGAGAGTCACTGCTGTAGAATGTATCCCGCTCGTGTGCGAGCCTGGTACTCTAGTTTTTGCCTTCTTGACTAATTACTTGCGAAGGGTTTTTTATTTAAAAAAAAACTGCAAGTGCGATAGAAATTACAGTAACGATTCCATTGTCTTGTAAGCTGTCACTTTTGTGGTTCAGAATTGCAAGAGTGTTAAACACGTGATATTGCGGCGAAGACCAACTCGGTGGCGTCAAAATGGCAGTTTAATAATGGCTGCCTCATTTTCGACACGCACTAAAGAGAAACAGCGTTTAGCTACAGTTTTTTTTTTTTTTTAAAAATCAGTGAATAGCCTAAACCTTTAGAAAGGCATCATAAATTCAAATTATTTACAGTTTGCAATATAATGACATGGTTACTGTAATTTCTATCAGATTTTTAAGTTTTCATTTGAAACTCTCGTACTTTGAAACAATATCAAATAAAGCTAGACTAATCATAGGGTTAGTTATAGCAAATAAAATGTTTTCAAAGGTTTAAAACCGCAAGGATCAACTTCTTCGCCAGGGGTCTTATCATATATGTTGTTTGCGTTCACCGGCTATACACTTTGATGGAAAGACCTGGTTGTTCATCCATTTCTGGACTTTAGCTTTGGTCCAGGACATGAGTTTTGCGTGTGCATCTGTTTTACATATCTCACTTATTTCTATACAGATTGCTGGTTTCTTGCCTCTTAGGCAGATGCACTCCGACTTCAAAGAAAGCCCCCAGTTAGTCGACTCTTACGACATGCTTCTTGGGGGAGGCAGTGGGTCTATTCTTGTTTTCCCGCAATAGGGCCCCGGAACCCACACGGAAAGGGGGGGGGGGGTATCATATATATTTTTGTCTGTCTTCAAAAGGACAGCTAGACGCCTTCATAGAGCGTAGCAGAAAGTATAAACTCTGTAGCTGCAACAATAATCCATAAAGAGTTTCGTAAGAACTGCACTCGTGTACACAGCGTCCCAGTCTGGGAAACGAACCCATGATCTTCATTACGCAAGGCACCTGAAACGCTTCCCCCACGGTGACCACGGATATTACCATGTAAAACAGGCCAAAAGCATGAGTGAAAAAATGAAAAACAGAATTGAAAGGATTGTAGTAAAGTGTCTATGGCCCTAGTCTCTTCCGCCTTTTGGAAAGTCGCACGCACGCACGTGCACACCTACCTACATATCTACCTACTTACTTACCTACCTTATACATACATACATACGGACATAACTACATACATACGGACATACACACACGCCCACATACACACACACACACACACACACATACACACATACATAACTAGTCAAATCAAACTGTATATTACAGAAACAGAATATTTGAGAGAACCCACCATGACATCACAAGTGGCAGGAAATCTAAAATTCCAGCAAATAACAAATTATTGAGATTAACACTTGGATATTGGAAAGTCTAATTTACAGCATTCTTATGTCTAGACTGCTTTCAGGGAAACACAATAGACCACTTCCTGCTAACATGCACCCAACAAAAAGTTACATTTAGTTGCGTATCCTTTACAGGACGTTGCAGAACCAACGCCAGCATTTATTGTCTGTTGTGGTTTTTCTAGGCAGATTTTACATTCAGTAGTTTGTCATTGCACTGAACGGTTAGCTCTCGGTACCACTGTCGGGACCAGCGCAAGACAATTCGTCCGCAGCAGGGATCGAACCCGGCACCCTGGCGCGTTCGCAACACCTAAGCCACAGACGACGAGGCAACCTATATGGACACGAAAGATAACCGATGAAAGATGTTTTTCAAAAACTAAGTTAAGTCATTGACATCTAAATGCCTACATATTGATAGTAACGCCTAAGCCACAGACTACGAGGCAACCTATATGGACACGAAAGATAACCGATGAAAGATGTTTTTCAAAAACTAAGTTAAGTCATTGACATCTAAATGCCTACATATTGATAGTAATAAAAACATACAGAAACAAATAAAGAAATTCATTTGCGGGACACGCAAAAATAAATAATTCTCTACAGATGAAGATCTGATAAGACAGATACCGTTAGGTAAGAGAAAGGAAATGAGGAAGGTAAGAAATACACGAGAAGGAATTAAATTGTGTGAAACAACTAAAACTGACCAAGGCTGATTGACTACTCCTTATAGTAATGGATAGTGAGAAAGTATCCACCTATACAAACTGTCGTGTAGCTGTTTGATGTGGTCCTGCAGCTGTTTACTGTCACTGTGGAATATGCACTCATTCATAGTCAGCAAAGAGCAGTCTATTTTATTATTATTGTCTATGAATATTATAAAAAGTAACGGCGAAAGAACACACCCTTGCCTTACTCCTGATGTTACTTGAAACCAGTTTTTTAAACGCATCCCACTAAATGTTCACCAGTTTTCCCCTAGGCATTTGTTTTCCAGTGCATTTTTTTTTTTTTACCTTTCTTTATATATTCTCGCTGATATAGATACTTCTAATTCTGCGAGGAACTTGACCTACTTATGTCTCACGTAAAATGCATTACCCAGAGCCCCTACGCTGATGACCTCATACATTTCTACAGGCGTGCAGGCCGTTTCGGTATCTGTAAAACATATTTTAATACAAAAGTGCACGTTGACGCTCCAGGCGTCACTTGGGTTATTTATGAGTGTTAACAATACATTTCATTTTTAATCCGTTGATATCACCCACTATTTGAAGTAAATCCTGGCCAAACACCGCTTTCGAGTGATGATATGTGGCATTATAACCAACTTATCGTGGGAACAGCTAGTCAAAGTAGAGGTATTTTGTGTTGGCTGCATTCACAGAAAACCACAGGACGCCATCACGACGACAG
Organism: Candidula unifasciata; assembly: GCA_905116865.2. Lineage (NCBI taxonomy): Eukaryota > Metazoa > Mollusca > Gastropoda > Stylommatophora > Geomitridae > Candidula > Candidula unifasciata. The sequence goes on along the minus strand of CAJHNH020003182.1, from coordinate 76,522 downwards.
CGTGAGAGGACAAAACAGGGGGCTTTACTAATATCCTACCCTCAGATGACGTCACAGGACAGTCAAAAATTTTAGAGGGTGGTAAGACTAAGTTTCCCGGCTTTCTTGTGCTTTTAACGAACCCAAAACATCTAGAACTGGTCCTAACACTGGTCTAACGGCCCACCTACGTCCTATGAGAGAGTGCAGCCTAGGTCCCACCACTGCATGCAGCCTAGGTCCCACTACTGCATAAAGCCTATCTACCCCCCTCCATGAAATATTAGTCTGTCCCGTGACCTGCGGATTTCCCCTGTTTGGGGTAGTATATTAATAAAGTGCCGAAAACAGTTGCCAGACATGTTATCAAAGAGTAGATTCCTATGCATAAGAGCTTGGCCGTCTTAACGTCATTATAAGCCCTCCGGGGCAAATCTTTGTGCTGGGACTTCTACAGCAACCATTCACAGAAATTAAATGTAAATTCGTCAATAATATTAAACACATTTATTGTGTATTAGCTTTTTAACAAAATTAGTGTTAAGCATAAACAAAGATTAGGCTTAGGTTTAGACGACGGACCAACATCATGGCACAAGAAATAACCCATAGTGCTCCGTTCTACTTCTGACTCAAGCCTGTCTGAAGAAACTTAGCGCAGTGCACGAACTCTGTATTACCGGTGAGGATCCTGAAATACTTTGGGAAGATTTTTTAACTGCAAATTTTGCCCGGATAGCGCCATTAGACTACTCTTTCCGATTTCCAACTGCAAATGGATTTTTAAATACGTGCGCAACAATACACACGGGCGTCCGATCCTACTACCAAGAGACCAGGGGAAATTACCAGAAATCCACGTGAAAAAATTCAAAATTCTTCGCCGGGGCCTGAACCCAGGACCTCCAGCACTCGAGGCGGACGCCATGCCTCGACACCACGCAGCCGCCCCCGCCCTCACCCCAACAGAGATTAGACGGCACAGTATGAAATTACTACGAACTTCTGTTATGGCAAGTCACTTGACATTCACAGCTCAGCATGGGACTCCTCGGCTCGTGATCTGAGTCTTAGTCGAGGTTTTAACATCACTGTAATTGGGTCACCCCATTCTTGCTCACTTCCTGTGCCAGTGAAAATGAAATGAAATGTCCCTCACTGTCCCATTTGAAACACTGGTTAGCAGATAATTAGTCCCGGCACAATCCAGAAATATGCGCATGCAGTAAATGCGTATGACAGCCGCCAGAGGTGCCAAAGCCAACTGTCGCCACCAGAAATGCAGTTTGTTGTTGATGAAAGTAGTCGTGCATGACAGGTTGGCTATACACACGTAGAAATATTACATAAGGTATTTCACCAGCCCACACGTAAACCGACTACCGGCCATATTGAATACAACAACTGAGCCGCTGCACAAATGTAAAGTATTTCACACGAAAAACACAGCTCACGGTGCTGTATCAGGCACTAAACTCAATAGCTCAAGCAGCGAAACCGTAGACTACCGTCTATATGTCAAAAGTGCATTAGCAAAGCGCTGTCGGAAGAGAAAATAACTATGAAGCTTAACATTCTGCCACGCCTAGCCCTCATAGTTATTTTCAGGGTTACCTGGTCGCGAATAATTTAGCCAAGAACATGGCACAATTACCAAAGACCATAAATAACATTATACTGTAGGGAAGCCTAGCTATCAATAGTAGGTTGAACCTGGTCGACTTTTATTTTTCATTCGTGGAAGTGGAACTGAACACGTACGGTAGTGCTCAGTCTCTAGTGATGTCCACTGTGGCAACAAAACACTCAAAATAAATCAGTTATCTACATATTCATCATCGCCGCCGTCATCCTTTTTTAATGGCGAAGAAGAAGGATGAGACGAAGAAAAAGCAGAAGGAGGAGGATGAGCAGAATAGAAGAAGAAAAGAAGAAGAAAAGAAGAAGAAGAAGAGGAAGGAGAAGAGAGAGAAGAAGAAGAAGAAGAAGAAGAAAAGAGAAGAAGAAGAAGAAGAAGAAGAAGAAGAAGAAGAAAGAAAAGAAGAAGAAGAAGAAGAAGAAAAAGAGGAAGAAGAAGAAGAAGAAGAAGAAGAAGAAGAGGAAGAAGAAAAAGAAGAAAAAACGAGAAGAGGAGGAAGAAGAAGAAGAAGAAGAAGAAAGAAGGAGAGAGAAGAAGAAGAAGAAGAAGAAGAAGAAGAAGAAGAAGAAGAAGAAGAAGAAGAAGAAGAAGAAGAAGAAGAAGAAGAAGAAGAAGAAGAAGAAGAAGAAGAAGAAGAAGAAAAGAAAAAGAAGAAGAATAGGCAACCGATCAGTTTCAATCAGTCAAAAGTAAAAAAAAAAAAATCCTATCCATCAATGCTAATCTGGGACAAGTACAGACGTTCAAGTTTCCAGGCACCTGGATAACACCAGATAGAAGGTATATTACAGGGATAAAGAACAGCATAGAACCGGAAACAAGTGCAATGTATAGGATAATAAATAAGTAGTAAACAATTTCGTTTCAACTAGAGCAACAGGCCCTAGTGATGTTAGTAGACTCATATTGATGTGGTTAACATCCCGCCAGCCGCTCTTACTTCTTATGATTTTACCTTGTACCCATTTAAGGCTAGGTCGACCTGGGAGCCAAAGTCATCCTCATGACAAAAGTCCAACGCCGTTCGGATTTGAACCCATGACCTTCGGATCCACAGGCTAGCGTCTAGCCGCTACACCACGGCGGCTCCCACAAAGTCGCAAACGATGAGTGAAAAAATAAATAATAACTTATAACATTGACAATCTCTCAACACTGGAAGGTAGCCGAAGTAAAACAATAAGACGTCTGGATTGGGTGGTGGGTGAATTAGACAAGCACTAGCTGTGTGTGGTCATGGTGACAACTGTGATTTGGGGTAAGGGGTTATTTTGTATACAGTTTAAATTGCCTATCGACTGTAGGTGGGGAGGCACGCAGTGAAGCACGTGGACTGGTGGATGGATGTATATTTGCATGGATGGACGGACTGATAGATAGATATGTGATAGGCTGGAGAACGCTAAGACTGCTGTTCAGCAGCTTGACGATTTTGGTTTCTTTGGCCGATATCTTGATTGAGTCTGGTTTACAAACGCAGAAAAGTCTGGCCACTGTGTATAAAAAATACCAGCTTACTCACTACTTGGGTCTTTTTTAGCTTCCGGACCGACCCTGCAGAACACCGACCCAGATGTTGCGGCTCTGCACACTGGGCTAGACAGCGTGGGTACGGGCGACCGCAGGGGAAGGCCGGTTGCCTGTCTGGTTTCAAGGTACTTTTAATTTGCTTAGGTGGTGTCAGATTTGATTTCCATTGTGCATTCTCCCTAGGAGATGGTTTGATGGCTGGTCGCTACAGTTGATATGTTGGTCTGGTGGCATATTGAAACTAAACGTACATGTTAAATATGTTTCGGTTCTTGCCATTGTTGAGGTAATCTCGCTGAACGTATGATGTCATTATCATATTTCCTTGTTAGCTGGAGATGATTAGCATTTTAGGTTATGCCTCTGGTAGAGCACGTTGGTTGTTGTTGTTATTGTTGTTATTTGTGAACCACAAATAACGCTGATTTTATGTTAAGTGAAATAAACAGACATTCAGTGTGGTGATTATAGTTCCAGTTGTTTTTAGTTCAGATTAGGACTTGTGGTTAGGGTGCCTAGTTTATTTGTTGCTTGGCTGATCTAGACTGTACACAGAAGATTTCTTGTCGGACTAGAACATTTCTGTTTCTAGTCCCCGCCTAACGAACTATTTTCCTTTATTTTTTTCTCAGTACTTAGGGCTTTGCGCTTCTAGTACAGATGGATAGATAGATAGATAGATAGATAGATAGATAGATAGATAGATAGATAGATAGATAGATAGATAGATAGATAGATAGATAGATAGACAGACAGACAGACAGACAGACAGACAGACAGATAGACAGACAGACAGATCAGACAGACAGACAGACAGACAGACAGGGTCGGACCGACGGTCCGACGGTCGGTCGGTCCGACGACCGACCGACGACCGACGACGATCGATCGATCGATCGATCGGTCGGTCGGTCGGTCGGTCGGTCGGTCGGTCGGTCGGTCGGTCGGTCGGTCGGTCGGTCGGTCGGGTCGGTCAGACAGTCGGTCAGACAGACAGTCGGACGGTCGGTCGGTCGGACGGTCGGTCGACAGTCGATCGATAGTCGGATCGATAGATCGGTCGATAGATCGGTAGATTAGGTCGGGATAGATAGTCGGTAGGTCGATAGATAGATAGAAGATAGATAGATAGATAGATAGATAGATAGATAGATAGATAGATAGATAGATAGATAGATAGATAGATAGATAGATAGATAGATAGATAGATAGATAGATAGATAGATAGATAGATAGATAGATAGATAGATAGATAGATAGATAGATAGATAGATAGATAGATAGATAGATAGATAGATAGATAGATAGATAGATAGATAGATAGATAGATAGATAGATAGATAGATAGATAGATAGATAGATAGATAGATAGATAGATAGATAGATAGATAGATAGATAGATAGATAGATAGATAGATAGATAGATAGATAGATAGATAGATAGATAGATAGATAGATAGAACTTTTTCAAAGGGTTGAGAATTGGACACACAGGCCCGTTTTACATTCTGCCCTTCTGGCCTCTCGCCATGCATACATTATTAATGAACACATTGTTTTAGCAGATAGTAATAGTAATAGTAGTAATAAAAGGCATCATAAACAACATCTTTGTAACTCTAAGTATGCCTACATTTTAAGGCAATTATAATACTAAATATATTAAATCTTGATGAAAATCAACAGTATTTTTAGGAAACTATTATCTTCTAAGGTGGCATGTTGTGTGTAGTGAGATAATATTAAAAAAGCTTCAAATTGTATTTACAGGTTTCATTAATATTTCTGATTTGTCTACAGACAGACAGACAGACATGTAATCGGGTGGACAAACGGGCGGATAGACAGACATACAATTGGGTGGACAGACGGGCTAATAGACAGACATACAATTGGGTGGACAGACAGGCGGATAGACAGACATACAAATGGGTGGGCAGGCAGACAGAGAGACGGGAGGACAGTCATGCAGACAGACATGGTTTAGCAGTTTAGCACTGCGATAATATTTTCACGAATGATTAACTGCACGAACGCACAGTGTTTCTTTGACCTACCACAACTGCACGAAACACACACAGATGGCATGCATTTGTGCCTAACTTTCTGCCTTCACTACACAGGTTGTAGTCTAAATACAATCTCTTTGTGCCTCATTTTCACTCATTCTTTGTCTCCGTCCCATGGTCGTCCTGATTGTTCCGATAACACAACGACCACAGGTCCAAAATCTGATAACCACGCAGACCTGGAGTGGGCTAGTTTTCTTGATTTGAGTCTTGACAATTTGGCCTCCCGCGGGCGGCTGGGTTTGACAAGTGTCAGACCTGGGTTAACACGGAGTGCCTCTTAAACACCTGTCAGGTTGGCATGCTCAAAACAAGGACAAGATACCAGCCCGGACTTTTTGTATTTCATCTCTTAAAGTAGGCCTTAAATTTTGCTGTTTCGGTGTTTTTGGACCCGCGTGTTTTCTGGTGGTTAGGAACTGGATATAATTGTTGAGTGTGATATCGTCTCATAAATGACAGGTATGTTGAGTGTTGTGTTGATTTTATGTGTTTGATTCTGTACCAGACTGTTCAAGTTTGTCGGTGTATGAATCAAGGAGATGTTTCGCTGCCAGAATTGGACGAACAACCAGGTCTTTCCACTGGAGTTTTAAGGCGGTGAACGCAAACAACAAACAACAACTGGTGCCGTGCACCTGAAAATACTGAGCTCCACAACTAGAAAACACAAATTAAAGTCGAGAGGATCTACTTCATTGCACCAGGTTTTATCCCACATGGCTCAGTCTCTCTCTGCAGAACAGCTATCCGCCTGCCAAGAGCGTCACACAAAGCATGAACTCTGTAGCCCCGGCGACACCGCAATGGAATGTTCGTAAAAACTGCTACTCGTGAACTGAACGGCGCAGCCACGAAACGAACATAGAGCTCGAACTTAAGGCAAACAGCTTGAACACCTCGCCACGAAGACTGAAACACCCCCTCCTCACAACTGTAAACTGTATGCTGCCAAGAGAGTAGCAATCTAGCCTGTTCTGTCTCTACCATGACACAGTTATATGACAGATATTGGGATTTGGACGGCACAAAAGCTTTCATGAAGGCTACTGGCCTCCCGATAAGTTCTATTGGAAACCCTTTAATTGAAAATCTTTCACCCACTGAAGTAAAAGTAAACTTAGGTCAAGGACACTTTACACGCTTGCCGTTTTGGATATATGAGTCTGGACTCATTTTTACAGACTAGTCGGCACTCGATGAGTGATGTGATCGGTATTACGCCGACTGCCTTTACTTCCCAGGACTTTTATCTGATACCCGCTTTAGACTGGGGTGACCTTAGGTACGAAAGTCATGTTTGGAGAAAAAAAAACCACACACACACACGCGCGCGCGCACACACACACACGCGCGCTCTCTCTCTCTCTCTCTGTCTGTCTTTCTTTCCCTCTCTCACACACATCGTGAGTGTGTAAAAGAAATTTCCCGACCACACAAAGACACATGGGCCAAGCTGTAAACACTTACATCATTTGTATGTAACCTCTGATCAGCATCTTTGTCGTTTTAAAGGATAAAGTTGAAGGTTTTGCTACTGTATGCTAGACACGGTCCTTTTAACACATAGGCTTGCTGAACACTTGCCATGGGGCTCCACCAGTGTAGGAGCTCCCATGCTCATCTATGTATGTCCAGTGACATGCCATAGATAAAAATGTCTTTCCTGGGAGTCATCATCATCTTGTTCTCCTTCTTCTCATTCTTCTTTTTCTTCTTCTTCTTCTTTTTCTTCTTCTTCTTCTTTTTCTTCTTCTTCTTCTTTTTCTTCTTCTTTTTCTTCTTCTTCTTCTTCTTCTTCTTCTTCTTCTTCTTCTTCTTCTTCTTCTTCTTCTTCTTCTCTTCTTCTTCTTCTTCTTCTTCTTCTTCTTCTTCTTTTTCTTCTTCTTTTTCTTCTTCTTTTTCTCTTCTCTTTTTCTTTTTCTTTCTTCTTTCTTTTTCTTCTTCTTTTTCTTCTTCTTCTTCTTTTTCTTCTTCTTCTTCTTCTTCTTCTTCTTCTTCTTCTTCTTCTTCTTCTTCTTCTTCTTCTTCTTCTTCTTCTTCTTTTCATTCTTCTCCTTCTTCTTCGCGTTCAGCAACTCTAACGGAAAGTTCTGGTTGTTCATAAAATTTTGGACTGCAGTCCTGTTCCAGAACCTGAGTGGTGCGTGTGCATCCGTTTTCCAGGTCTGACTCATTTGTATGCAGACTGCTGGTTCCTTGCCTCTCAGGCAGATGCACTCCGACTTCGGAGGAAGCTCCCAATTAGTCGAGTCTTACGACATGCTTTTGGGTAGGCAGTGGGTCTATTCCGTGGCGGCTTCTTATCTCTCAGTACCTCCTTCGAAACCACCAAGTCGTCTTGTCTCTGGCCGAAGAAAGAACGGGGTAATTTCCGTCCAGGTAATTCCGTGCAGTGCGGGGAACCAGCCCTGAGCTTCATGAACTCAGGAGGGCCCACCTCCGAATGCGTCTAGGAATCGTGGGCCGAAACGCGTGTCGACGAGGATAATTTCTACTGACGACTGGTAGATCCCTGCTGTACTTGCTCCCTGTGAGTTTATTCCTATTCCCCCCCCCCCCTCTAATAGGGCCCGGGAACTCACACGGGAATTTCCTTCCAGTGATTGTGGTAGGGGCCCTGTCACACTGGTTAGCCTAGTTTCCTAATGCTGTTAAGACGGTACTATTGCTGATGAAGGTTTTCTGCTGCAACGTTAATTTTGTCACTGAGTTCTTGTGGAGCTAACCAGTTCTAACTTTCCATTGCTGTGTAATAAGTCGATACGTAATCACCACTCTGTCACCGCCCACAGACGGTCTGTCGTGTTTCTTGGCCAAGATCCCTGATAACCATATACGTGGCCTTGAGGCTGGTGTTGATTTTCAGGCGTTAAAAGAAGTGTTCAGTGTGGCAAGATATGCGCTCTTTTTGTTTTCCCGTCCCAGCCGCTCAAAATACAATGGCTTGGCGAATAGAGTAGGCATCCGGTAAGACTAATCCAGTGTAAAAATGCCTGAAGAAAAAAAAGCTGAATGTTGAAGAAGAAGAAGAGAAGAAGAAGAACTAGAACAAGAGGAGGAGGAAGAAGAAGAAGAAGAAGAAGAAGAAGAAGAAGAAGAACAAGAACAAGAGGAGGAAGAAGAAGAAGAAAAAGAAGCTTTATCTCACTGAAGACTCACTAAAAGTTAAAAGATAAGATAAATTTGATGGAAGCCTATACAAATGTTTCAACAGATGCATAATTCAATGGATACCATCCTTACGGTTTCATCACAGGTAATGAAAAGATAGGTAGAATCTGCAAGCGCAAAAGCGAATTACCTCAGATTAACATTCGTTATTTTTGGATTCTCGCTGGTGTTCGGAGTTCAAGCACTGCATGAAGTAAAAAAGTAAGTAAAGATCCCTTTTCCACGCCTTTAGGTGTATAGGGCATATAAGACTAGACCTATAGTTTTATAGACCTATTGGCACAAGATGGGTGATGTGGTCAGCATCACACCGGTCGCCTTTACTTCCCGGGACTGTACCTGGTACCCACTCAAGGCTGGGAGTCAAGGTTATTTATGAAAAAAGTCTGGCTCCACTGCCATGAAGCTTAAGTCTGTAATGTCCTCGGGGGGGGGGGGGGGTGCTGGTTTCCTTTTTAAGTAAATTGTTTCTGTTTCTTTCTTTCTTTCTTCTTTTGTCAATATGTCGCTAGGCATCGTAACTAAACTGATGTTTTTTTAACGTATCCAGAAACAATGAGTTGTAAACCCTTTGGCTCGGTACTATGGATATCGCAACCCTTCGTCATTGATTCCATTATAGGTACCGTTA
>CAJHNH020003182.1:5000-62500 GCA_905116865.2 Candidula unifasciata | reverse complement strand
AAGTGGACACACAAGCAGACCTTTTCGTGGAGCTTACAGCTGGTTAACATTAGGAAGAAAAAGAAGAAGAAGGAGAAGAAGAAACTGAGGTTTTAAGACTGTATGGCTGGAACAGTTTTAACAAACGCTGCAGTTTATGCGTTTTAGTTCCCCTCCAACAGTTTTTTAAATTTGTCTGTACCCGAACTATTTTTTTAGATCGTGGCAGGACCGGGGAACAGGGGTAGAGGTGGCAAATAATAGAACATTAAAGTGCCGCAAATAAACCAGACCACAAATATAACCAGAGAATGCTGGCGGCTTCGGCTGGCTAGCAGCATGTTGAAGGTGGTTGTGTTTTTATTTCTACATGGACTTTTACTCGGATGATTCGAGTCTGGGTCTTCTGTAACATTCTTTCTCTACTTCTTCTTCCTCTTCTTTTTCTTCTACCTCTTCTTCTTCTTTCTCCTTCTCTTCTTTTCCTGCGTTCGCGCTAAAATATAGTTTTTATGTTTTGTTGAAATTTACAGCTAGACTGCGATATTTGCGTCTTTTGACTTAACGGACTTGATTGTCGCAAGGCCCTAGCGGCCTAGTGTCACATGTTACAATGCACCAGCTGGGGAAAAGGGAGGAGTGGAGGTGTGTCTTCTTACTGGATCTCACTCTTGTGGTCCTTCTCACTGTTGTATTAATCACATTTGTATAGATACCCAACTACTGGACGTAAATTTGTCTAGAAAAACCACACAACAGCCAGGGGCTGTTGGAGTTGGTTCTGCAACGTCCTGTAAAGGATACACAACTGTCCTTACCTATAGATACCAAGACTGTCACCTCCACGATCATGTGCATGTTGTACTTTGTACTAACGTGATCATTCCCCGAGTCCGGCTCTGGTATAAAGTACACGGCCACTTCCAGCATTTGCACTGACACTATTTCATGATACTTCAACTTCAACTGTATATTTATTTTAGTATTATTTTGCTATCTGTTTTTTGATTTCATTTTAGGACACTAGCGTTATAAAACTTTACCTACATCAGCTATACGAAAGTGCTATTAATAGTTATCAAACTATTATCAGATAATATACTTGTCGTGTGAGATACACATGTTCAATGTGATAAAGATATAGCCATATATATCATACTTTTAGCCGTATTAACCCTCTTAGCACGGACGGGCCGATTATCGGCCGGCGGATGTCTGGCCAAAAACACGGAACGGCCGATGGTCGGCCCGATCGTGTTTCGCCTCGAACCGCTAAGAAATCTCCTACTTTGAAACACTGAAAGTGATTCATTTATATTAACTGCGGCATCAGCTTTACACATGGCGACTTTCGAGTGTTTGGTATCGATGTGAAAATTGTTGTTGAATTTTTTAGATAGTGACCTGAACCGCTAAAAGTATGTCTGACTCGTATGTTTCTGCCCCTAAACTTGATGTTGATAAAACATTTGAATCAAGTGATGACACTAATTTTGTTGATACTGATGCAGGATTTAGTGTTAGTAGTAATAGTGGGAATCAGATGGGGACGCTGTTTTGTTCAGACCACAGCCCAACCATGGCTCAGGGTATGTCCACCCGAAGGTGTTGACACTCCGGCACATCCATTTCTAGTGCTGACTGATGGTGAAAAACACATGTCACCTAAAGATATCATTCCTGTTTCACAAATATATACCTGTTTTTGACTATTGAATTGCTTACAACATTTGTAAAAAGGCCAAAGATCAATAAAAAGATTTCAAATAAAAAAAATTTTTGTTTTTAGTTTTATGTTTCAAGCATTGAAGTTGAAACTTCAAATTCATATTTTCTATTTTTAGATATGCAAATGAGATAATTTGCATATACATCAATTAATTTTAACGATATTGTGAAAATCACGAACTTCAATCTATATCCTTCAAATAGATATATTATTTCATAGGGGTCAGAATAAGAGAAATCTGTCAAAAAAATTAAATAAAGTAATAACCAAATTCACTGAAAAAATGCTCCGTGTTTTTGGCTAGACCTCTGAAAAACTTCCCGTGCTAAAAGGGTTAATTAAAATATCATGATCAACCATATCAAATGCTTTCTTAAAATCAACAAAAACTGCTCCACACATCTTGCCATTGTTGATGTTAACATGCCAGTTGTCTGTCATTTTTGTCAAGGCAGTATGACAAGAGTATTTAGGCCTGAACCCTGACTGACTATCGATGATTAGATTGTTGCTATTTAAATGCTGAAATATTATTTTATGTATGTGTTTCTCTAATGGTTTTGATAGTGATGATAGTAAAGAAATTGGTCTATAATTACCCACAGAACTTTTATCAGTTGAGCCAGGTTTATACAGAGGATAAACTTTTGCAACTTTAAATGCAGAAGGAAAGTAGTTCTTGGCAAGACACTGATTATATATGAAAGTTAAGGAATCGCTTATCACTGGTGCAGCACATCGAAGAATTCGATTGCTGACACCATCCAAGCCAGATGAGTTTGTCTGCTTGAGGTTGGTGAGGTATTTATATACTTCAGCAACAGTCATCAGAGGAATCTCAGAAGAACAATCATTAATGCATTTGCCATCACTAAATGATGATAACAGGCTTAAGTCACTCTGTGCTTCTGGTATGGTGATTTTAAATTTTCTATTTCTGATTTAAAATATTTACTGAAATCATTACAAGTAAGAGAATCTGGTTTTACAGAATCTGAATGATGTTTCCTGTTGGTCAGCATGTTAATAGCCTTCCATATGTCTGTACTGTTTGATTTATCTATAATCAATTTATTAAAATGATCTTTCTTGATCCTACGGATCATATACTGCACTTTATTTCTTAGCTTACGATACTCGATGACATTTTTATTTTTATGTGCCATGTCTCGATCTTTCATAACCTCCAGAACTTCACTAGTGATCCATGGGGACTTAGTTTGATTTTTAACCCTAACTTCTTTAACCGGCACATGTTTATCAAACACATTGTAGACAGTTTTTGTCCAGTATGCTATCGCGTCATCTGGTTCAGAAAGCTGATAAACAATCATTTAAAAATACTTCTGAATTGAAGGTTTTAAAATTTCTAAATTTAATTGTGAGGTGCGTATTTTTAGGAGACCTAAAGCCAAATTTAGACCATGTACAGCACACCGGATAATGGTCGCTGACTGCTGTAACAGGAACCGTGCATTCAATAATATTTCCTGGACAGGAGACATAAATATGATCAATGGTGGTTGAAGATGTTTTTGTAACTCTCGTTGGGAAGTTAATTAACTGTTTAAGGTTATATGATATAATTATATCCCCCCACACCTGGTTAGGTTTATTGCTATCAATGTTAAAGTCACCTAGCAGTAAAATTTCTTTTCCTAAACTAAAAACTACATCCATCATAGAAGTGAAGTCATCATACCAATCATTACCTGCACAAGGATTTCGATACAAGTACCCAATGAAAATTGACTGCTGATTTGATGGCTTGACTTCTAACCAGACACACTCTACTGCTATAGATTCAAGATCACATCTATGGGAATATTTGATACAGTTTGAAATGTACACTGCTATGCCTGTCTCTAATTTTCTTAGTGCATCTTTGCGAATTAATTTAAATCCCTTAATAGTGGTTTCATTATCATTAATTTTGTTGTTTAGACGACTTTCAGTGACTCCAAAAAATATGAAACTGATTGTTAAGTCTGACCGACAGCTCAGGCAGTTTGCCGAGTAAATGGTAAATATTAAGATGCCCTATTCGCAGGCCATCCTTGCTAAGCCACTGACTTTGATAATTGAACATTAAATTTTGTGAAGACATCATTTTTACAGTAATATGAAACAATTTCAAAAAGTAGTTAATAAATACTGCTCCTTGGTGGGACAGGATAGTGCCTCCGTTGGAGCGACATCATAAATGCTTGATGAAGAGCTGCTGGATTGAACTGGGTGAGGTACTGAAGTTCAGGGTTCCATGGATAGGCAGGCTGCACATGATTATACGGTGACGGCCTTTCTCTGGCAGCAGGCATCTTGGACATAACAGGATTATTCAATGATGCTTCCTTGGATCTGGTAGGGGGAGGCTGTTTTAACGGCAGTGGAGGAAATGAAGAATCGTACATGGCAGCATCGGATGTGGGACTTGTGTGGTGAGGCACCAGAGTGTGCATTTGAGGTAGAGAGAGAAAGAGAGAGAGAAAGAGAGAGAGAGAGAAAGAGAGAGAGAGAGAAAGAGAGAGAGAGAAAGAGAGAGAGAGAAAGAGAGAGAGAGAGAGAGAAAGAGAGAGAGCGAAAGAGAGAGAGAGAGAGAGAAAGAGAAAGAGAGAGAAAGAGAGAAAGAGAGAGAGCGAAAGAGAGAGAGAGAGAGAAAGAGAGAGAGAGAAAGAGATAGAGAGAGAGAGAGAGAGAAAGAGAGAGAGAGAGAGAGAGAGCGAAAGAGAGAGAAAGAGAGAGAGAGAGAGAGAGAGAGAGAGAGAGAGAGAAGTCTGGTGATAAAACACACCCGTGTCCAACTCCTGGTTTCTTTTTCTTCTTCTTCACGTTCACCAGCTGTACACTCTGGCGGAAAGTTCTGGTTGCTCGTCCACTACTGAACTGCAGTCCTGCTCTAAAACCTGAGTTTTGCGTGTGCATCAGTTTTACAGATCTCATTCTCTTGAATACAGACTGTTGGTTCCTTGCCTCTCCGGCAGATGCACTCCGACTTCAAAGGAAGCTCCCCAATTAGTCGACTCTTACGACATGCTTTTGGGGAGGCAGTGGGTCTATTCTTGTTTTCCCCCACAATGGGGCCCCGGAACCCACACGGGGGACTCCCTGGTTTTATTTGCTCATAGCTGCCTACTTTATTTAAAATTTCAATTCACTGCTACTTGTTTCCAGTAAATATGTTTAACAATTCCGAAATCTTTGGCATCAATGTTAACATCTTCCGACATTTTATAGGTTCGTCATCTTTCCCTGGTCAGTCGCGTTATGGTAATCTATGAAGCACAAGTATTTGTCTTTCTGTACTATAATCCATCTCTCTGCCAGTGTTCCGAATATGTATATTACATTGTTTGTTCCGTTTCCTTTCCTACATCCACATCGATGTCTACTAGTTTCCGCCTTCAATGTCTTTTTCGTTTTTCTCATTGTAATTCTTAGCAGAAATTTAGAGGCAAGGTTGAGCAAGTTTATTGAACGTTTTTTTGTACGTGAAATAATACATCATCGTCATTATCATCAGGTGCCTTGCCGACTGGCGTAGGCGATCATGCCTCTCCACAATCCACGATCTCCTGCAGCATGTATCAGTTCGTGTGCCGACACACCTCCATGCCATGCAACAAGACTGTCAAGCATCTATCTTCTCTCGTTGTCTTCCTCTACCCCTCCTTCCACAGATCTTTCCAGTGGTCACAACATGTTCTATTTTCCCTCGTCTCATAACATGGCCGAAAAATGATCACTGTCTCCTTCTGATGTCTGTGATAAGTTGTCTTCGGGCTCCCGCTTCTTTCAATATTACATCAGAGATATAATATTTGTGAACACAATGTAAATAAAGTAAAAGGATCCTTTCCACGCCGTCATGTGTATTGGGCATGTAAGGCTAGACCTAGTTTGATATATCAGTCGACATATTGTGGTGATGTGGCCGTCTCTTCCCAGGACTTTACCTGAAGGCCAGGTCGACATGGGAGCCAAGGTTATTTCTGAAAAAATGTCCGACTCCGTCAGGACCTGAACTCCGACCTTCGGATCCTCAGGCGAGCGTCTAGCCGCTACACCACGTCGGCTCCCAAATAGTGCAAATAGCCTGTAGTAAATTATGTAAACATAGACACTGATAACCCCGTTTCTATACTGATCTCACCCCGGTGTGATCGATTTTTTTTTGGGGGGGGGGGGGGGGGGGGGGGGGGGGGTAGTGATTTCACATTACTAGTTGACCAGTTCGCCTCATTTTTATAGTTTGATTTGTTGTTAACTTTGCTCTGACTTTTTAGTTGATCTCGCCTTTGAACTTACAGCTAACTTGTGCAGTTCATCTCACTTATGATTTTACCTTCTGTTGATCTGCTTTTTTTTTTGTTTTAAAGGACATTTACTACTTTTAATTACTGTTAGGAGAGAAGTTATGATAAGGATCTTTGAACTAAGGATTTACCCGTGTGGGTTACGGTACCCCATTTGGGGGGATGGAAGGGGGTTAATATGTCTACCTCACAAAAAAGCATGTCGTATAAGGCGACTAATTAGGAATGTTTCTTTCAGAGAGGATCTCTATGAGCTTTCAGAGAGGATCTCTCTGAGAGGCATTGAACCAACAATCTGCGTATTAATAAGCCAGATTGATCAAATGAATATGCAGGTAAAAGTTATGAGACAAGTTCAGAAGTGGACACACAAGCAGACCTTTTCGTGGAGCTTACAGCTGGTTAACATTAGGAAGAAAAAGAAGAAGAAGGAGAAGAAGAAACTGAGGTTTTAAGACTGTATGGCTGGAACAGTTTTAACAAACGCTGCAGTTTATGCGTTTTAGTTCCCCTCCAACAGTTTTTTAAATTTGTCTGTACCCGAACTATTTTTTTAGATCGTGGCAGGACCGGGGAACAGGGGTAGAGGTGGCAAATAATAGAACATTAAAGTGCCGCAAATAAACCAGACCACAAATATAACCAGAGAATGCTGGCGGCTTCGGCTGGCTAGCAGCATGTTGAAGGTGGTTGTGTTTTTATTTCTACATGGACTTTTACTCGGATGATTCGAGTCTGGGTCTTCTGTAACATTCTTTCTCTACTTCGTCTTCCTCTTCTTTTTCTTCTACCTCTTCTTCTTCTTTCTCCTTCTCTTCTTTTCCTGCGTTCGCGCTAAAATATAGTTTTTATGTTTTGTTGCAATTTACAGCTAGACTGCGATATTTGCGTCTTTTGACTTAACGGACTTGATTGTCGCAAGGCCCTAGCGGCCTAGTGTCACATGTTACAATGCACCAGCTGGGGAAAAGGGAGGAGTGGAGGTGTGTCTTCTTACTGGATCTCACTCTTGTGGTCCTTCTCACTGTTGTATTAATCACATTTGTATAGATACCCAACTACTGGACGTAAATTTGTCTAGAAAAACCACACAACAGCCAGGGGCTGTTGGAGTTGGTTCTGCAACGTCCTGTAAAGGATACACAACTGTCCTTACCTATAGATACCAAGACTGTCACCTCCACGATCATGTGCATGTTGTACTTTGTACTAACGTGATCATTCCCCGAGTCCGGCTCTGGTATAAAGTACACGGCCACTTCCAGCATTTGCACTGACACTATTTCATGATACTTCAACTTCAACTGTATATTTATTTTAGTATTATTTTGCTATCTGTTTTTTGATTTCATTTTAGGACACTAGCGTTATAAAACTTTACCTACATCAGCTATACGAAAGTGCTATTAATAGTTATCAAACTATTATCAGATAATATACTTGTCGTGTGAGATACACATGTTCAATGTGATAAAGATATAGCCATATATATCATACTTTTAGCCGTATTAAAGGTGATTAAAAGCGGTGAAGGGTTAGTAAATACGAAGGGATGTATCGGAAACATATATGGGTATCTATTACTGTTCATCTTCAATTCGGTGTTCATACAAAATATTACTCAGCTGGGTTTGTCTATGGATGGCGAGATCAATGAAAACAAAGCCAAAAGTTTTTGCATGTGGCAGTAATGCAATTTTTGCTTCAGTTTCTCGTTGGCGGTGACCCAGAAATTTGTGTGTTGATCATTCTTTGATGTGTTTTCAGACCAATTTGATTAATGCCTCTTGTATCAGATGTGAATGAATTACCAGTGTGTAGCTTTCTTCACCTAAAAATTTATTCTTCTATTTTATGTATGAACACACCGATGTCATTTAATAACTTGGGCATCGTCAACAATTTTATATTTACTTACGTCGAGTAACTAGAAAAATACCTGAATGTATATTATTCTTGCAGTTAATAATAACTAGAGGTGTAACTGTCATAACACAGTTTATACTTAAGCGTTGATTTGAACAATAATTAATTTCGTTTATTAATAATAGTGACTACATAAGTAATTGTTGGCTAAGATTATCTCTTCGTAGTTGTTTCAAATTTACTTGTTTTGTCGATTTTTGTAATATTAATTAATATGTAGCTGAATAATTGGTGTGCTGTCTGATTGATTCACAGACCATATGACTGATTTACTAAACGGTTTGTTGGGGTTATATACTTTCTAGTTAGTTGATTTACTATTTCATAGATGTTGGTAGTCATTGTTTTACTGACCTAATTATTTCTTTTCACCCATTTGATTTATACATTTCTTCTACGTTCGTTGAGTGTGTAATTACGTTGTTACTGTTCACAACATAGCTGCGATATTTGGGTCTTTGGGCGATTTATATGCACAGTTCAACACTTAGTATTTTGTTTACTGACGATCCATTGATTAACATATGAATTTATCCATTTACTTATTCGTCGATGTAAGGATTTTTTATTTGCTCTGATACATCAGTGAACACAACAGTTAGTCCAATTTGGTAAATTAGGGGATAATTAAAAAGCTAACAATATGTTGTCTCTGACTCGATTACACAAAAAAACATTACAGCAAAACTGGTTATGAAATGTCGGCTCTGTGGCTAAGTCGAAGCGAACGCTTCGTAATGCCGGATTCCCGGTTCGATCCCAGCTGCGGGATATGCGCCTTTCGTTGATTTCGACATTGCTATCAAGAAAGCCGACCGTCCAGAGGCAAGGGCAAACTACTGGACGTTATTTTGCCTAGAAAAACCACACAACAGCCAGGGGTTGTTGGGGTTGGTTCTGCAACGTCCTGTAAAGGATACGCAACTAACCAGGTTATGAAATATGTATGACATGTTTAAAGTGAATGCGCAATGGACTATAACTCTGACATAACTAGTTATTTTAAAATGTCTTCCATTATCGACACAAGTTATTGTATTTCATGTAGTTTGACAGAGAGCAGTTATTAAAGCAAAAAATATATATGTAATGTTTGATTTATTGCAATTTGAACTAAATATATAAGCAGCCATCTGGTGATAACTGATTTTTAGTTCCAATTGGAATCAACTGACAAAGATAATATCTTATACTTTGTTGAAAATACACTAATGCAGGCGGTAAAAGTGGCTTAAGAAAGTTTAAGAAGCTTCTTACTTTGTCTGGTGAATTCTTGAATTCATACGTTTGCCTGGAAATTGGCACGGAATTATTTGATTTCTCTTGACTTAGGAAGGGCTATTTATAAAGTGGAAAACTACAAGTTATTGCAGTTTTGATTGGCGGTTATTGACTAGTTTCGGCTGCTGTGTTTGATGTGTCATCCGCTCTGACAGTATGGTGGATTACTACGTTCTTCCTTATGTAAGTACAGGACTGTGCATTTGTCGATGTCGTGTAACGAGTTTGGTCATAGCGACTTCAGTTGTCATTTATGACGTTTGCTTACTTAGAGATGTGTCTAATCGTCTGATGTGTACGCGACTTTGCAATAGAGCGGGTTGCATGCGATTTGCCAAGGATAGGCCGGAACTGGTAGAATCACGTTAACGGTTTCTGTTAGACTACATGCAAAGAGAAGAAGCAAAATAAACAGACTGGCCATGCTCTTTGCGGCTATCTTCCGAATAGCGGTCCCAAATTATCGAGGCCGAAAATACACCCTAGGGCGTCAGTCTCGTGTCAATTGCGAACCTCCTGCGTCTTAAATTGCGCACTTCCGGCGACTATTGCCACCGCCGAGAGTATATCCACTACGCGCGGCGTGGATTGGGGATAAACTAGATGGCTGGGACTCATGAGCAGCAGCTACCGCATCTCCTGCAGCTTCCTTCATTTTATTTGCTCGTGAGTCCCAGCCATCTAGTTTAGCCCCAATCCACGCCACTCGTAGCTGCGTGGGAGATACTCTCGGCGGTGGCGAAAGTCCGCAATTGACACATGACTGAGGTCCTGTTAGGGTATATTTTCGGCCTCAATAATTTGGGACCGTTATTCGGAAGATAGCCCTCTTTGCCATTTCCCATCTGCTGTATGAATTTTAGAGTGCACGACTTGCAATATGGTCTGGAGAGAATGGTACAGTTTAGATTGACCAGGGAATCTGGTCGACGACACCCTACACTCAGCGGAGAGGCAGAAGGTCATATAATGAAACTGTTACTTGCGCCATCAGAACTAGAACTCCTGGGTGCTGAAGATAAGGATAGGGCGCTTATGGGAATGTTCCCAGTGCCACGATACCAGTTCTTAGCTTAACACTCAAACTTCTAAGATGGCGAAACAACCTTTTTCACTATCCAAGAGTGGGTGTATTAGGCAGAATGTAAGTTAACGAAAACTAGAAGAAAGGGAAATGAAAATATTTTTGTTTTAAACTTCTGTGCATTTGGATGTTTTATTCTGATATATTATCACAGAGGACGTCACTGCATTGGGCTTTCCCGCACTCACTGAGTCATGTGAATTTTCTTTAAACAAAATATTTAATTTTAACAAAAATTTCCTCTGTGTGTGTGTGTGTGTGTGTGTGTGTGTGTGTGTGTGTGTGTGTGTGTGTGTGTGTGTTTCTATCGAGATTGGTCGAAACGTTTGCCTGTATCTACACATTGTTTGTTTTTTTTGTCGAGCTCATAATCATCATTTAGTAGGTTCTTTGCAGACATGGATCGATCGATTAGTTTACCGCACATCCTGAGATTTAAACATTTCAATGTGGACGGCAGACTAGCAAAGAAGATCGCATATACCCTGTTCAGCCTTCAAAAACTTTATAATTGCCTGTATTTATATTATCAAACAGTTCTGTATTTCGTATTCAAATGCAAGTATAATGTATTCGATTATCAAATAGTTCTGTAGTCATTATTCAAATACCGGTATATTATATTATCAAATATTTCTGTATTTAGTATTCAAACGCCTGAATATTATATTATCAAATATTTATGTATTTAGTATTCAAATGCAAGTATAATATATTCGATTATCAAAGAGTTATGTATTCATTATTCAAATACAGGTATATTCATCATCATCATCAGGTGCCTTGCCGACTGGCGTGGGCGATCATACCTCTCCTTAATCTGTGATCTCCTGCAGCATGTATCGAATATGTATTATTTTGAGGCATGATTTTCTTGGGATAGTACAGCTGTGGTTTCCTCTTGCCTTCCGCCTGTTTAAACATGGTTTGACTTCAATAACCTTTGTCTAAAGAGACTTACCCTTCAAGGCAGCAGGGCGGAGAGGTTATGGCGCCTCTTACCCGCCGATGGCCATGTCGTAGAGTTTTGAGGTATTTTATAGAGTTAGCTGTCCCACCAACTAACTCGCCTCCTCTCAATGACCATCACCTGTTTTGGTCCGCGGCCACTTATTCAATATATTCGTTATATTATATTATTAAATAGTTCTGCATTCAGTACTCAAAGGCCGGAATATTATGTTATCAAATAGTTCTGTATTCAGTACTCAAATGCCAGTATATTATATTTTCAAATAGTTCTGTATTCAGTATTCAAATGCCAGTATATTATATTTCAAATAGTTCTGTATTCAGTACTCAAATGCCAGTGTATTATATTTTCAAATAGTTCTGTATTCAGTGTTCAAATGCCAGTGTATTATATTTTCAAATAGTTTTGTATTCAGTATTCAAATGCCTGATAGATTATTGGATGAAATTAATATTCTATGTTATTAATTAATATTCTATATTATTTATTAATGAAAGTAGAGTATTTTATAAAACAATGAGAAGGAGACAAACAAAATTCGTTGACCACTTGATTTTTAAAAAAAAGGAGCACTGAAAAGACCACTAGTAGAAGAGGCAGGAGCAGACCATGATCAATGATGGTCCATGATTTAAGACAGTGGCATGGGAGAATATCATCAGTGGAATTGATCCAGAACACCAAAGACCGAGATCGGTAGAGATGAGATGCATGAACGCCTACGCCAGCTGGCAGGGCTCTTGATGATGAAAATATTATTTCAAACATATTATATTTTTTTATAACCATCATCATCATCCTTATATCTTGATTATTACGCACTTAAAAAAGGTTTAGACTCATGGAAGTCACCAACCCCGATACATTTTAAGTGTGCTGAGCCCCATAACAAATTATATATATATATCGGTGCGAATGTGTGATCTAGCGTTGGCTACATTATCAACACGCGGTACCTTCCACTTAATAATCTGTCTCTTATGGAATTACCATTACCTTCTCCAATCATAACTGAACCGGGCTGACCTCAACGATGGACGTGCAGGTAAACATGGCCGACACAGGAATGCCAGTACAGCAGGGAATGATTTATATCAGACGATGTGCTGATGACTGATATACAGCTTATCTTTTACGTCTTTATTCTTTCGCTACAGGAAGTTGCTTGTACTGTGTGTGATGAAAGCGAAACTGCAATATCTGTACTTTTCTGTCACACAAATGCATTAATTCCTATAAAACCGAATTTCAACATATAAACATAAACTGCAACATCATCATCATCATCATCTTCTTCTTCTTCTTCTTCTTCTTCTTCTTCTTCTTCTTCTTCTTCTTCTTCTTCTTCGCTTGGTTCGTTTGCCCTTGAACGATAGGTGGAGAAGGGGGGCGTTGTGTTATGGTTCTGCGGTCTAGGCTGCGATATCTGCGTCTTCTTTCTACCCAACGGGTCTGATTTCAGTAAAGCTGTGATTAGTCTTCTTTTACGACATGTTTGTTGAGTGGCGATGGAGCTCTTCTTCTCGCCCCCTCTCTGATAGGGGTGGGTCTACCACGTGACCTTCTTTGGTGTCCGTCTGGGGATCTCTTTGGCGAAGTGGTCAAGCAGTATGCCTAGCTTTCTGAAAGTCGAGGATTCGTTTCACAAACTCATAAGTTCTTTTTCTTCGCGTGCACCGACTATAAACTCCAGTGGAAAGCTCTGGAGGTTCGTCCACCTCCGGACGTTAGTCTTGTTCCAGAAGCCGAGTATTGCGTGCTCACTGGTCTCACGGATCTGCCTTATTTGTATGCAGGCTATTGGTTCCTTGCGCGTCAGGCTGATGTACTCCAACTTTGAGGCATATCCCCAATTAGTTTACTCTTACGGCATGTTTGTTGGGGGAGGTAATGGGTCTGTTCCTGTTTTCCCCACTATGGGCCTCGGAACCCTCACGGGGAGGATCTCGAGTTCACAGTTTAGGGTATCCTTGATAATTGTCGCTAGAGCTACAGAGTTCGTGCTTTGTGTGGCGCTCCCAGCAGTCTGCTAGTCTTTCTGCAAGAGAAACTGAGTGGCGTAGAATAAAACCTGGTTACTCTTGACTTTCAGCTCCTAAATCTGTCCATCTTTAACGGGAAGTCATCGGATCAATCAGAGCCAGTATCTGGTGTCTAGTTTCCTGGATCAGACAATGAAAGAAAAGAAAAAGTAATAAAAGATTACCAAAGACCGAACCTGTCATCCATGACTCATTTGTCCTACTAGAGCTAGAAATGATCAAACGTTGTTTGGAAATGTTGATATGGTTGACCGATTACCGCCCTCGGCTTAAGGCCCTCAGTGTATCCTGTGTGACCTCATGTGGGCTCTAGCTTGTGGGCCAGTCTTCCTTTCTTATGTCCAGATTGTTCATGACTTCACTGAAGCGTGATTTCGTGTGAGTCATTCCGGAGTTAGGGAACGCTTTGCTTGGACTGTCGACTGGGCGGTAAAGAGGGAGTTGCCCGTCTCTCTAGCGTAGTTGACTAAACCGGATTGCGCGGTGAGCGGGTGAAAACTCCTTGTGGTCCGGGTTCGCTCCCGGGGGTGGGCAGAAAAGCCACATTTCTCCCAGATTTACGGTATTTAAAATAGAATCAAGGCCGAAAGGTTGCGATATCCATAATACCGAGCCTAAGGGTTTAACAACTCATGGCTTCTGGATACTAAAACAAACAAACAAACAAACAAAAAGGGAGTGAAAGATAAACAGACCCTTTTCTACTCCTTCAGGCGTATTGGGCATATAGGGCTAGACCTATATTTTATAGACCAGTTGGCACTGGGTTGGTGATGTGTAAATATCACGGCGGTCACATTTACTTCCCAGGACTTTACCTAGTCCTCATTTAAAGCTGGGTCGACCTGTGAGCTCAGGTCTGTTTGACAAAAGTCCGGCTGTATCAGGCTCTGAACCCACGACTTTTCGATCCGCAGGCGAGAGTCTATATACCACACTACAGCGACTTCCCTACATTTATATAGACAACGATCATAGCTCCTTGTGGATATGATGTTGGTTGAGCGTTTTCAGTCGACGTCTGTAGCCTAGGCGTTGCGGATGCGTTTCGTAATGCTAGGGTGTCAGGTTCGATCCCAACTGCATGCGATTTGACAACAGACTGCCTTGTGTTAGTTTCGACTGTGGTATCGAGAGCCGACCGTTCCGTTAGCAGTGGCAAACTTCTGGACACTTGTGAACGTAAGTTTGTCTTGAAACCACATCCGCAAAATACTGGGCTTGGTTCTGCAACGCCGTGTAAAGGATGCGCAACTAACTTAACATAATGTTTTAAACTAGCGGTTCTTAATCTGTGAGTCGCGACTCTTGTTTTTGGTCCAACGAACCTTTCACAGGGGTGGCCTAAGATCTTCGGAAAATACATATTCACTGAAGTTATGAACGAAAATAAGCAACGAAAATAATTTTATGGTTGGGGTCACCACAACATTAAGAACTATTAAAGGGTCGTGGTATTACTTAGTTTGAGAACCTCTATTTTAAACGATACGATGGCAAGGGAATCATATATTGATCATTGTTAGGCTAGTCAGTCCCCATTTTCCATAGAAATCTGCTTCACGTTGTATAAGACTGTCGGCGTGTGAGTCTCCAGGCCCCATTGTGGGCAACACAAGAATAGACCCACTGCCTCCCCAACAAGCATGTCGTAAAAATTCACCTTTGTGGAGCTTGCTTTGAAATCGGAGGCATCAGCCTGAGAGGCAAGGAACCAGAAATCTGCATACAAATAAGTCAGATCTGTAAAACTGATGTGCACGCAACACTCAGTTTACGGAACCAGACTAAAGTCTAGAGGTGGTCGAAAAACCAGAACTTTACAGAGTTTACAGCCGGGGAACGCGAAAAGAAGTATATAAGTGGAGCTTCTCCAGAAATGCAGTTGTCGGTGGAAGAGTATTAGTAGCGGCGATGAAGTAGTAGTAGTTGTAGTAGTAGAAATAGCAGCAACATAACAGGATGAAGTTCAAGAATAATTAATAGTAGCAGTAAATCATCCTCAACCTCATCATCTTTATCATCATCATCATCATCAGCAGCAGCAGAAGAAGAAGAAGAAGAAGAAGAAGAAGAAGAAGAAGAAGAAGAAGAAGAAGAAGAAGAAGAAGAAGAAGAAGAAGAAGAAGAAGAAGAAGAAAAAGAACAAGAAAAAGAAAAAGAAAAAGAAAAAAAGAAGAAAAAGAAGAAGAAGAAAAAGAAGAAGAAGAAAAAAGAAGAAAAAGAAGAAGGAGAAGAAGAAGAAGATGAAGAAGAAGAAGAAGAAGAAGAAGAAGAAGAAGAAGAAGAAGAAGAAGAAGAAGAAGAAGAAGAAGAAGAAGAGGTTGGAAATAATAATAAGAAGCAGCAGCAGCTCTAGAAGCTGCAGGAGCAAAAATACCCCAACTTTAAATTCTAAAACAATCTGCTGCGAAAGTTGGCCATCTGAAGTTAATTGTATTGAAAATATGCCCGAGCCAATTGTTGTCTTCAATACGCATGCAGATCTGAAGGCAGAATTTGAAACGACAGGAATTAACTCCGGACGGTATCGCAGCCCCATCTGTAATCTGGAACAGTGATCTTCTCGCCTTGGGGAAATGTTCGGGCTCAGATTTCCCACCAGACGGAGCCGATATCTGCTGATTAGATAGATGTTTGAGGTTTTGATAGTTGAAGTGTGAGCCTATCGTTCCTGAATTTCCTTAGACTCCGGTCGCTGGTTAATTGTGGCTATTTCTAGAACAGTACAAGCTTTATTCTCCGTGATTATGCTGTCTTTCTTTAATGTTTGTGTGTGTTGGTTTCTTTTCATTTCCATCAGTCTTTCTTTCTGTGGTCTTTTATATGGATTAATGTTTCTTCCTTTGTTCCAACCCCCCCCCCCCCCCCCCCACCCCACCCCCAGTCCCGCCTTATTTAAAAGAAATAAGGTAAGGCGGGCTACGTGGACAAAATAAGGCTATGCAATTGAGCAATTAAGAATGCATTTATTCTGAGCTGGCTGAGTTCTTATGCTCCATTTGGGAGATGAAAGAAAAAGAAAAAGAAGAGGAAAAAGAAGAAAACAAAGAAGGTGGTGATAGTGGTGAAAAGGATGGAAGTGTGAGAGGATTAGGAAGAAGTGTGGCAGAACGCCAAAGACCTCTGTTCAGCAGCTCGACTTGCACATGCGAAGAAACCTGTCTACTGTGTATAAAAAGGCCGACTCATCCAAAACCGGTCTCATTTTGAACATACATGTTATGAAGTTTCAGTTTTTGTCATTGTTGATGTCATTTTTATGAGCGCATGCGTTTATTATCAAATTTCCTTCTTAGCTGGAGATGATTAGCACTTTAGATTCTGGTCGAGCACGTTGGTTGTTGTTAATGTATTATCTGTGAAGTATACGTTATGTATATGTGTTCAGTTCAGTAAAATAAACAGCTGTTTAATTTGACATTATAGTTCGTGTTGTTCTGATTCATTTTAGCACTTGTGATTAGTGTGCCTAGTTTATTGTTACTGCTGATTAGATTTTACACAAAAAATCTCATGTCTTGGCAAGAACATTTCTGGTTTCAGTCCCCACCTGAACATCAAGGAAGATTGGCTAATAAACAGCATCCTTTCTCGGAAGCTGACATATTTTGGTTATATCAAGCGCCACAACGGATTGGAAAAAAAAAACTATAGCAGAAGGCATGGTACCAGGAAGGAGGGGCAGGGGCCGACCGAGACGAAGATGGGCACAGGATAAAAGTGACTCCTTGAGTATGAAAGTACATGAGGCAGGAGAACTGGCGAGAGACCGAGTTTCTTTCAGGCAGACTGTGATTAGAGCGACGTTCTGCAAGGGACCTGCTACATGATGATGAGTCCCCATCTAACGAACTCATTTTCTTGATTTTTCTGAGTACTTAGGCCTTTTGCTTCAAGCACAGAAGAAAGAGAAGAAGAAGATAAAGCAGAATCAGTAAATGTGTACAGAGCTGTTTGGTACAGCAAAACGTCACCCATCAAACGTCGTTTGGTCTATAAATTATAGGTCTAGCCCTATATACCCAATACACACGAGGGCTTCGAAAATAGTCCTTTGCTTACTTTACTTAGCACAACAAAGGTTAAAACATCATCTACGCTAATCGGTAGTAGCCTCTGGCTGATGGCGTTATTTTCACACAATCATGCCAGTTCAAGTGTCAAATACACCACAACAGTGGCTCTGCCCTGGTATGTTTTTGTACGCTGTGAGATGGGATTCCCGTGCATCCATTTCTCTGTTTATCGATGTCAGTAAGTGAAGATACAGCACGTAATCATTAATTCATTCATTCATTCCTTCATTCATTCATTCATTCATTCATTCATTATAAGTGTGTATAATTGTCGTGTTGTTCTAGCAGGTTGCCAGGTGTAGGTTTAGGTTTTGACGACGGACCAATATCATGGCACAAGGGGAGTAACCCATAAGTGTTCCGTTCTACTTCTGACTCAAGCATAAGTCTGAAGAATGTCAGTGCAGTGCACGAGCTGCGTAGCACCAGTGAGGATCCTGAAATACTTTAGGTAGATTTTTAACTCCAAATTTTGCCGGGGCAGCGCAGGTTGCCAGGTGAACACCTTTACGAAATGGTTTCCCCTGGTTCTGTAGAATAAAAATCACTCAATTTGTTGTGGTATTTTGTGACTAGAAAAAGTAATGGCATTCTTTGTGTTATTTTGTGAGAACTAGAAGTCCCCCCCCCCCCCTTTCCTTACTTTATATTATTCCATGCGTTTGGGAAATAAATGTTATCAAATTTGGTCTTTTATTTTATGAGATAAGATGTAATAAATGCTGCTATATTCGTTATGTTTATATGTTATTATAAAGTTAGAATACTACACCCCCGCATGGGTTCCAGGGCCCTATTGTGGGGAAAACAAGAATAGACCCACTGCCTCCCCAAAAGCATGTCGTAAGAGTCGACTAACTTGGGAGCTTCCTTTGAAGTCGGAGTGCATCTGCCTGAGAGGCAAGGAACCAACAGTCTGCATTCAATTGAATAAGATCTGTAAAACTGATGCACACGCAACACTCAGGTTCTGGAGCATGACTGCAGTCCAGAAGTGGACGAACAATCAGAACTTTACGCCAGAGTGTACAGCTGGTGAACGTGAAGAAGAAGAAGAAAAATACTACATTTTTTTACGTTAGTCTGCGTGCTGGACTAGAAAATTACGATAATATAGAGCTTTTTGAGGGTTTGAACAACGGATCGAAATCATGGCACACGGGTGTAACCCATAAGTGCTCCGTTCTTCTTCTAACTCAAGTCTGAGTCCGAAGAAGCTCAGCACATTGCACAGGCTCTGTAGCACCGGTGAAATACTGTGGAACTCCAAATTGTTTTCCGGGCAGTGCCGTTAGGCTACTCTTTTCGATTTCCAACTGCTAGGGGATTTTTTTTACGTGCACAACAATACACACGAGCGTCCTATCTCACTACCCAGAGACCAGGGGGAATTACTTGGAGTCCAAGTCCGCGTGAAAAATCCCAGCCATTACCGGGAATTGAGCCCGGAACCTCTAGCATTCGAGGCGGACACCGTGCTCTGAGAGCGCGCAGCCTCCTCGATAATATAGACAAATAAATAAAACCATCCTTGTTCTTCTTCTTGTTTAGCGGCTAAATGCTCTGTCGGAAAGTCCTGGTCCAACTGGACTTTGTGCCAGGGCCTGAGTATTGAGTGTACACCCGTGTGATTGACTTGTTTATGTGCAGTTGGTTGTTACTTGTCGCTCTGACAGATGCACTCCGGCTTCGAAGGAAGCCTCCAGTTAGTCGACTCCTACGACATGCTTGTTCGGGAGGTAGTGAGTCTACTCTTGTTTTCCCCCACATTGGGCCTCCAAACTCACACAGAGAACTTACGTTACTTATTGTCAAGGATAAGAAAGTAAACGATGCTGCAGTCTGTGGGTAATTTCACCAGACAGGTAAGGTAATAACAACTGTAATGCTAATAT
Source organism: Candidula unifasciata (assembly GCA_905116865.2). Lineage (NCBI taxonomy): Eukaryota > Metazoa > Mollusca > Gastropoda > Stylommatophora > Geomitridae > Candidula > Candidula unifasciata. Next base: position 43,199 of record CAJHNH020003182.1, on the reverse strand, counting down.
AGGGAGTCGCCGTGGCGTAGCGGCTAGACTCTCGCGTTCGGTTCGGAAGGTCGTGGGTTCGCTCTCTGGCAGAGCCGGACTTTTTTCAAAAATGACTTTGACTCCCAGGTCGACCAAGCCTTGAGTGGGTTCCGGGTGCAGTCCCAGGAAGTAAAGGCGGCTGGCGTGATACTGACTACATCTTAGGCTGATTTTTTAATACAAATATAGGTCTAGCTCTATATGCCCTATATGCCTAAAAGGCGTGGAAAAGGGACCTTCACTTTTTACTTTACTTATTGCTAATATACTTTTTTTAAATGATCCTTTTTCACGTCTTTAGGTGCATCGGGCATATGGGAAAAGCACCCATATTTTTACAGACCAATCGGCATTAGGTGAGTAATGTGGTCAGCATTACGCCGGCCGTCTTGACTTCCCCAAGGCATAAATCCTGGTACCCATTTCACCTTAACTTGAGTGCAAGAGATCCCGGGTTTAAGCCCCGCTTAATGCTATGATTTTTTTCCTGTCCCGTGGACTTCTAGTAATTTCCCATGGTCTCTGGGTAGTGAGATCGGACAGCCATGTGTATTTTTGCACATGTTTAAAATCCTTTGGCAGTTGGAAATCGAAAAGAGTAACCTAACGGCGCTCCCCGGGCCAAATTTGGAGTAAAAATCTACCAAAAATATTTCAGGATCCTCGCCGGTGCTACGAAGCCCGTGCACTGCGCTGTGCGACTTCGGACTCAAACTTGAGTTAGAAGTTAAACGGAGTACTTATGGGTTTCTACCCGTGCGCCATGATGTTAATCCGATGTTCAAATCTCAAACCGAAGTTAAATAAAGCCACCACTTCGTCTCCTACTGCTTCTCTCCTGCTACTGCTGCTACTACAACTATTACACTCCTGGTGTTTACGTTTACAAGGCATGTGGTCAAGGCCCTTTGGAAACAAGCGACAGAATCAGTAGAGAAACAAGATTATTATTGTCTGGAGAGAATGAGGCACTTAGGTGTAACCAGAGAGTCTGGTCGGCTCACTACACTCAGAGGAAAGGCAAGAAGGACATTGGTTCTTTATTAATATCTTACCCCCCAGATGACGTCACATGACAGTCCAACATTTTAGAGGATGGTAAGACTGGGTTTCCCGGCTTTCTTATGCTATTAACGACCCCAAACATATAGATCTGGCCCCAACCCTAACCCACCTACGTCCCACGAAAGAGTGCAGCCTAGGTCCTACGAATGCACGCAGCCTAGGTACCACGACTGCATGCAGCCTATCTACCACCCCCTGAAATATTAGACTGTCTCGTGACCTGTGGATTACCCCTGTTTGGAGTAGGATATTAATAAAGCACCCGGACATATAACCAGATTGTAACCGGTACCATCAGTATTAAACTCTGCGCTGGCTGCTGAAGCACGCATGGGAATGCCCCGAGTGCTGTGATGTCAATTCTTGACTCAACTCAACGTTTAAAAGTAAATGCAATGTTACTTTGCGAATTTCAAATGTAAAAACATCGACTACTACTACTACTACTACTACTACTACTACTACTACTACTACTACTACTACTACTACTACTACTAAAACTACTACTACTAAAACTACTACTACTACTACTACTACTACTACTACTACTACTACTACTACTACTACTACTACTACTGCTGCTGCTGCTGCTGCTGCTACTACTACTACTACTACTACTACTACTACTACTACTACTACTACTACTACTACTACTACTACTACTAAAACTACTACTACTCCTGCTACTACTGCTGCTGCTGCTGCTACTACTACTACTACTACTACTACTACTACTACACTACTACTACTGCAAAGAACTACTGCTGGATTTCTTATGTTAGTTCGCAAGGTTGGAAAGTGAAAACAGGTAATACATTCCCTAATGTTATTATTTGGCGAGTTTGTGAAGCCAAGCTGCCACATTGGTAAAAGATTCCTTAAGACAAGACGGATCCACGCTGGTTTGTGGAACCCACCTGGAGGCAATCGGCGCTTATTGTCTGTTCACCCACCACCTCCTGGCAAGCTGGTTGCGTTCTCGTTAGCCTGCTGATAGATTTACTGCTGGCATACGGCGAGAAGTTCTGGCTGTCCAACGGCTAGTGGCTCAGCTCGTTCTTGGGGGTTTGTAGCACGCTCCGCTTCTTTTGCATTTTCCTACTTTATTAACTGGCGGATGGTGAAAGTAGCTGCTCGAGGGCTTGTTTCTCTCATTATTTTGCGTTATAAAACCCGTCAACGAGTAAGGGTAACGTAGGTTTGAGGATGGAGTAGGATCCCTCCATTGTAGTCAGTCTCTTTTGTTTACTTTGTCGGTCGAGAGAGGGCCCCTCGGCATACGTGCCGATTGCATATTCATGTGTGGATTCACCCACTTAACCGTCATTGTTGGCTGTGCTGAAGGTACGTGTTGTAAATTAACTTCACTGGCTGGCTGCCCGAGTGACTATCAAGAAAGTTTGTTGGCAGTAACGGTAAAAGATTTACCGTGTTTACTGTGCGCGGCGCGCCTGAAACCTGCCCTATCACATTTATGTCAGTACAGCGGTGTTGTGTTGGGGGAGCCGATTCTTCTCCCGTGTTGTTCTTTTTGTCAGGTTGGAATGTAACCCAGAGACACACTGACAGAGCGATTAGTATTAACTGTGTTTGGTTCTATGGAGTTAACAAGTAAACCGGCTGGTTAGTTTAATCTACATTGCAAATTGGAAAGGACTTAGTTTTGTTTCAAGATGTCGCGAGTCAAGAAAGACAAGACTGGGAGTGCATATGCGAAGGTATTTATTTTTTAATGTGGAGATATGTTGTTTATTGGTTTATCTGTTGCATTCTGAATTTATTCTAACTCTTTCTGATCTGTAACAGGCACCCATGTGTGACTGAATATAAACATAGATGAAAGTTATTTTTTTTTGCTTTTTAAACATTATCTTCACACTGTTTCTTAGGTATTAATTATGACGCTGTTTTTATTTTATACATAGAGTTAGGTATTTTACACCTTTTGAAGTTGTAAACCAATTGTGGTAAATATTTATTATTACAATTTAATATTTACTATTATTTCAAATATATTGTTCTATTTATTTGACATTAAGCACATAATGATAATGATTGCCTACGTGAATATTTCTTAAAAACTTTTCAGAGCTTTTCTCTTCCCCCTTTTCCCCACCCGCCTCTTAGAGAATTATAAAAGGTTTAGCACCCCCCCCCCCCTTTTTTTTTTCCCCCCTTCCTCCAGCTCAGCAAGAAATGGGGAAACATCACTGACACTTGTCGGCATTGTTCTCGATGATAATGACGACTATAGAGAACAAACTCTAAAGGCGTGTTCTGTATAGTATACGTCTCATACTGTATTTCGTGTCTCTCTTTTAATAAGAATTCAACACACCGAATTATGTATCATTCTGGTTCAAAGGTCATCGTATCCGACCCTCAGTATGTATTTCCCTTGAGATGTATCTACTATCTCTAGATCTACTCAAGATGACCGGCCACTGGAAAAAAAAAAACTATGTTTTTGTTTACAATTTTACGATTGTCACCAAACATTAAATAAATAGTGTTGAGGCATACTTGGGAGGAGGGAAAAAGAAGGGGGTGGGGGGGGGAGGGTTATTACAGAATTGTAAAGAAACATACACTTTAAACCTCCTTGTTTTATGCCTGTTTTTTTTTTTTTTTTTTACAGGAATGTTGAGAATGCAATTTCACTTTCTTTTCACTACTTTATTGGACGTGAATTTAATAGACCCTAAAGGGAAAATAATGGCGGGTGAGGGAAAGGGAAGGTGGGGGTTGGGAGGGAGGGAGTATAACAATTGAATAGTCAACTGTTGACACTAATCGTCTTCGTAGGTCACTCACACACGCGATGACAGGGGCTCTCTCTCTCTGTGCTGAACGGGGCTGCCATTGGGATTTTTTTTTTAAAACCCAGCTTCGCTAAACAAAAACCCAAGCAATACACACACAAAAAAAAGTTAGTTGCGTATCCTTTACAGGACGTTGTAGAACCTGGCTGTTGTGTGGTTTCTCTAGGCAAGTTACATCCAGTAGTTTGCCATTGCTTTCTGGAGGTCGGCTTTCTTGATACCACTGTTGAAACCAACGCAAGGTGCATTGCCCGCAGCCGGGATCGAAACTGGCATCCCGGCATTACAAAGCGAAACATTCGCATCGACTTAGCCACAGAGCCGACAAGCAATACAAAGACACACAAAATGTACAAAATGTATAGTTACGAAACGAAACATTTACCACTTTTATTTAAGGAAATACAAAAAAAAAAAAAAAAACTCAAGATTTCTCCAAGGCGTCAAATAAAAACCCAGATCTCAAGGGAAAAACCCAGCATTGGCAGCCCTGGTGCTGAAGACTCTCGGTGAGAGTTAAGCTGTTTGCCCCCTCGCTCTGTGTCTCCCCCCCCCCCCTTTTCTCCGTGGGTGTGTGTAATAGACAGCAGGGGTGCTGTCACAAAGAAAACATTGGGGAAGGCTTAACCCCTAACATGTTCTACAGGGGAGGAGGGGGGGGGGTGGGGGTGTGTTCAAGAGGAATTTGTTCGCCTTATTTGTTAAATGATGATGATGATTATTCTGATTTTGGTGATGATAATAATAATAACAAAGGGGAGCCGCCGTGGTGGAGCGGCAAGATGCATAAAGTCGGAGATTTTCTTCTAAAAACATTGGTTCCTATGTCGAATCTACCTAACATTGATACTACGTGAGGTCATGGGAAGTAAAGGCTGCCGGCATGATGTTAACCGGCTCACTCATCTTACGTCTTTGATATGTAAGATATAGGTGTAGCCCTATATGCCCAGTAGGCTTAAAGGTTTGGAAGAGTCCTTTATAGTAAAAGAGCTGCCATGGTTAATAGGATGGATGCATGAGTCTGATTTTTCCACCTTCAGAAACGACCTTAGCTCTCAAGTCGACTTAGCCTAATGTGGGTACCAGGTTGAGTTCTGCGAAGCAAAGGCGACCGGCCTGATGTTTACCACATCACCCATAGAGTGCCGATTAGAAATCGAAAAAGAGAAGCCTAACGGCGCTGCCCGGGCAAAATTTGAAGTTAAAAATCTACCCAAAGTATTTCAGGATCCTTGCCGGTGCTACAGAGCCTGTGCTCTGTGCTTAGCTTCTTTGGACTCAGACTCGAGTTAGAAGAAGAACGGAGCACTTATGGGTTACTACCCGTGTGCCATGATGTTGGTCTATTGTTTAAAAAAACCTCAAAACTCAGTTACTCATCTTGTAGCGACCACCAACCATACAGTATTTTCGTTGCTACTTCACAACGTCGGTGGATATCCGATGATCTTGGGCGACCCCCGTGAAAGAGTCGTCCGACCCCCAAAAAGGTCGCGACCCATAAGTTGAGAACCACTGATCTATTCAGTACACGTCTAGCACTGTATGGCCAGTACACCTAAAGGCGCGAAAAAGGGTCCTATTTTATTTTTTTGTACTTATTACGCCCGATGACGTTGAAATGGGCCCTTTAATGCTAACAGTAATACTAATAATTATACTATTTTTAGTACTACGCACTTAAATAGGTCTCTTGAACCACCGCCACCATTTAGAGAGCCCACGAGCAGCACCCGATATTTTCTTTTTGTCGATGCCTCTATAGGACGCACATGTGAAAACTTCTTTTGCCGATTTCTTGCACTATGTTAAATAATCCTACTCTGTTGTCACAACAATCCCTTCTGATCCGTATTTTATTCTTCGCCTTATTCTTTTTTTTTTCTCCAGTTACTTCGGTTACTTCACATCCAGTTCCAGTTCAAATTTGATAAACAAAAATTGTAAACTTGATCCTTTTTTCAGCTGCCTGAAGGCCTGCTATGTGATGGAAGGTTCCTTGACCATCTTATTTGGTTTCCTTTTCTTTGTGGTGTGAAGTCACACCTGATAGTCCTGTTCTTTGTCTTCCTAACTCCGGTGTGGTACTTGGGGTTCTGAGTCCCGGTCTGGTCCGTCTCTTATCTGTGTGAGTTTTTGCTTTCTGTTGCTGGTGCTTTTTAAAAAATGAAGAATTCACAAGTCATATTGTAATAATATGAATTAGAAACCATAAATTCAATAGAGTTTAATGACATCCAGGAACGACAGACAACCTATATTTGACTGGCACAAAGGTTTTCTAAAGAGCAGCCATTATCGCCCTTGCTTGGTGAGAGATTCAGAAGCTAGGACTGTGGCATTGCATCTGAATTGACCACCAGAATAGTGTACTTAGCTTCCTTAAGGTCGGGTCTACAGCTCTGCTTGCTCCATCTCACTGGCTGGCTGGAACCCCGCCACTGCCGGTAGACTCTCAGGCAATGCACAATGTCTCTGGCTTGTGATAGCTGGCTAATTAAGTCAAATGGTTTTAACCGTTCTAGGATGTATGTTAATGGAATAATAATAATGTCACCAGGAATGGTAGGCTATTCGGCTTCTCTGGGTGGCTCCCTTGGCGTGCATCTCTCCAATGGAAATACTGGACACTACCTGGCCGTCGGGACAAAGCTGCTAACCAAACTCATTGTGATTTTTCTGGCTGCTTGTGGCAAATGTTGCTGGCGCTTGGTTTAACTCGTGTTGGTCGCTGCGCTGGTGCCCTGTTGCCAGCTGGGTTACCGCTCTGTAAGGCCGCGGAGAAAATCCAAACTAACACCACAAACCACTGTCTCCATACACTGTTCCTTTTCATTTTCAGGACAACCAAGGCCGTCACAATCTGTTGTTGCGATAAGCCCTCACAGAGGGCGGATAAGTAGTGTAGTAAACATAGGTTGCAAAACAGAGAACTGGTTGCTCGAATGTTCCAAGTTACTTGGGTCAAGATGTAAGGAGCTCTCTGCAATGCTTTGTATAAGTTGGTCTGAATTTCCTTTGTAAAGGACCCGTTTCCGCACCTTCTAGCGTGTTGGGCATATAGGGCTAAACCTAAATTGTATAAACAAATCGGCGCAAGGTGGTTGATGTGTGGTACCCATTTCTTCTTCACTATCTGTAAACTCCGGCGGAAAGCGCTGGTTGTGTGTCCACCTCTGGACTTCAGTCGTATTCTAGAGCCTGAGTGTTGCATGCAAATCCGTTTACAGATCAGACTTAATTGTGTGCAGACTGTTGGTTCCTTGCCTCTCAGGCAGATTCACTACGACTTTGAAGAAAGCTCCCCAATTAGTCGACTCTTAAACATGTTTGTTGGGGAGGCAAGGGGTCTATTCTTGTTTCCCCCTCTGCGGGGGCCCGGACCCTCAAACGGGGAGGCACCCATTCTAAGATGGATCAACCTTTGACCCTAAGTCTTTTTTGTGTGTGTGTGTGGAATAAAATAAAAGTTCGTCTCCATTCTTCATATCGTTAAGCGATTCTTATCTATATTATTTAAATTCACCAAAACACAAAACTTGTTGCTATAAGCTTCACAAACTTCGGTTAGAAAGGGTTAAAGTAGCAACTACATAGCACTGAAAGAGTTAAACAGCAGCAGCAGTTGGTCCCGTGTTAATGAATGTGTTGATGAAAGAGCACATGTAAGTGAATTCATTCAGAAGGAAGTAGTTTCCGCTTGTTAAACGTGAATAAATGTGTGCTTGTGAGGTGACAAAACTGCTGCCTTTGATGAATTCAGTAAGGAGATTACTTCTTTATTGTTTCTTCTTCTTCTTCTTCTTCTTCTTCTTCTTCTTCTTCTTCTTCTTCTTCTTCTTCTTCTTCTTCTTCTTCTTCTTCTTCTTCTTCTTCTTCTTCTTCTTCCTCTTCTTCGTCTTTCCTTCCTTCCATCCTCTTCCTCTTCTTCTTTCTCCTCCCATTCTTCCTCCTCTTTCTCCTCATCTTCCTCTTCTTCTTCTGCTGCTGCTCCTCCTCCTGCTCACCACTTCCTCTCCTTTTTCTTCTTCTTGTTCCTTTTCCACTTCCTTCACCCCACCCCTGTTCCTTTTCTTCTTATTCAGTTACAATTTAGCACCAGTATTTTGCTGGTTTGTTTGTGATTCACTTAATTTTCTTATACATATGAAGTAGCCACCCTTACGCAGATTGTTTTTAGTCTCTCTAACATAATGAATGATAGCTTATAAACTTACCATCTTCATTTGGGCTGTACCACTACTTTCTGTAACCATTGATGTATTTCTCTCTTTTTCTAAAAAAACGCGTGTCTGCTTGTTAAACAGAGGACATTAACGGGGAACATTTTAACTACACTTTATCTCCATTTTTTGGACATCCTAGAGTGGGTAGTATAATACAGATACAAAGGTAACAGACCCAGAGGTCGACCACAGAGAAGATGAGATAGACTGCGGAAATATGGTAGTCACTGAATAGTACAATTTACGAAGCCAACAGAAGGGCCCGTTCCAGAAATCTGTTGCTGCCATGAAGCTGCGAGGCATTCCAGGAGTTGGGTTAGTTGCGTATCCTTTACATGATGTTGCAGAACCAACCTCAACAGCCCCTGATTGTTGTTTGGTTTTTCTAGACAAATTTACGTCCAGTAGTTTGCCATTGCTTCCTGGACGGTCGGCTTTCTTGATACCACTGTCGAAACCAACGCAAGGCACATGTCCCGCAGCTGGGATCGAACCCGGCATTACTAAGGGTTCCCATCGACTTAGCCACAGAACCGACATTCCAGGAGTAGAGAAAAGAAAAAAAAATACCCACATTTCAACATGCAGAAATAATTACTGTTTTCCCTTTGTAATCCTCTAGACAGAACACTGTACTGTGTGAAACGAAAACGCTAATTACAGTTGCAGAGCCTTTTTTTTCAATAGGTGATTGCAAACGAGAATGCCACAGTAGAATCCTTCAAATTACCTGCTCCATGCGTGGATTCCGGCGCCCCATTGTGGGGGAAAACAAGAATAGACGCACTGCCTCCCCCAAAAATGCATGTCGCATGAGTCGACTAACTGGTAAAATTACAGCTCTGTAAAACGGATGTGCACCCAATACTCACGTTATGGAACACGACTAAAGTCCGGAGTTTTTAAAAGGGTAGGAAATTGTAGGGAAGAGAAAGGTGTAAGAAAAAAAACAAATAGTTTATGTCAGCTTTACAAAATCAGTTACAATAAACAAAGGACGTTGCGACGATTAGCCTTTATCAGCACATAAAGAACAACACAGCAAACATACACAAATATGAACTAACTATATAGTGACTAACTACATAGGACTATTATGTACACAATAAATGATACTCATCTGTGTCACTGGCTAAAAACTTCTTCCAAGAGAATGAACAGGACAGGTACTAACCTGTATATCGCCACCGCGCGGACGGGAAGTAAAAGCTTTTCGCCGGAGTTTACAACCGGTGAACACGAAGAAGAAGAAGAAGAAGAAGAAGAGAAAGACATTACCCATTACTTTATCAGTTGCAAGATTACAAGCAATGGCTTTTAACACTTCCTAGCGCGTTGTTTTTAACCTCAGAATCGAAAAAAAAAAAAAAAATTATTTCACTCGGGAACGCGCGAGAGCATTTGTGTTTGGGTGTGTGCTTGGGTGTGTGCTTGGGTGTGTGCTTGGGTGTGTGCTTGGGTGTGTGCTTGGGTGTGTGCTTGGGTGTGTGCTTGGGTGTGTGCTTGGGTGTGTTTCCTTCTTTCGACCTAGGCCAGCAAGAATGCATAGAAATCTGTAAATGTTGGTAGCGGAAATTCCTAGGGGTTTCGATGGACAGTACTATATTATGGGGGAAAAAAGGAGGGAAAAGGGGGGCAGTTATGGTTAGGGCTAGTTTTAAATGAATAGCGACTGGTGCTAAACCTAACCAGCCATAATCCCCCCACCCTCTCCCCTATATACTATGAGATTTTCTTGGGATTTCCTTATGAAATCTCGAAGCCGACGAGATATGATCGTATACAATTAAAGTATCTGGATAGCCGTTGTGGTTGGAAAAGGGGGAGCGGGGTGGATGGGTGGGTGGTGTCTCTACTATGAACCTAGACCGCACTGAACAATGCACACATGCGTAACTAAGGTAGCTCCGTGTGTATTTGTGTATGTCTCTGCGTGCGTCAAGCGTGGTAAGCATTGTACTTACAAAATATAAAAAGTAAAACTGAAGAAAAAAAAAAAAAACATGTGTCTGGCTGTTCAACCTAAAACATCGAAAGTAGACCGTTTTAGCTTCTCCTCATGCCCACTTGTAAGTGTGCAGAAATAAGCGCCATTTTTATCCGGCTACATGGCGCTGGTGTAATGTATAAACCACAAGGTGCTAATTACGGTTGTCCCCCACATTCTGTTTCTGAGTGATTGCTAACGAGAAACTTGCAGTAAAATCCTTCAGATTACCTGCAACTGCTTCATTGATCAGATTACGGGTAAAATTTTTGCTAGTTCATAGAGATTTTTTTAAAAAAAAATTCCCTTGAACAAGAACTGAGAAATGTCTCGCACATGTGTGTTCTGCGTTCACGCATCAGTGATCTAAAAAAAAATGTTCTTGTTGTCTGTAAACTTGAGCATATGAAGGCTGGTAGATGAGTGTACATAACCGTAAACTGAAGCGGCTATGTGTGTATGTATGTGTTTGTGTTTGTGTGTGTGTGTGTGTGTGTGTGTGAGAGAGAGAGAGAGAGAGAGAGAGAGAGAGAGAGAGTGAAGCGACTGAGAGATAGGGAGAGACAATATGTATATTTTTGTTTGTGCTCTGTTATATTCATCGTCTTATTACTTTCTGTCTCTCTCTCTGTGTCAGTGTGTGTGTTTTTTCCCACTTAAGTTTAGCTCTAATTATATACAAATCTAGACCGATTGACGTGTGCATAAAATATTAAACGATGGTGACTGTATGTTAATGTTTGTGAGACATAGAGGGGGAAGGGGTGGGGTCGGGTTGTAGGGTGAAATACAGACGGATAGATAGACAGACAGATAGACACACAGACTGAGAGAAAGACGCTATTTATAATACTTATGTTCTGTTATATTCATCGTTTTATTATCTCTGCTGTGTGTGAGTGTGTGTGTGTGTAAGTTTATGTCTAATTATATACAAATATACGAACGTGCACACACACATTTAACGACTATGGCTATGTATGTTTGTATGTGAGACAGACGGGGTGGCGGAGAAGTGAGAGAGAGAGAGAGAGAGAGAGAGAGAGAGAGAGAGAGAGAGAGAGAGAGAGAGAGAGAGAGCGATGTTTGATATTTGTGCTCTTTTATGTTTGCAAGATACCCAGTTTATGATTGGAGCCCTATATACCCCTGCGATAAATATTTGCAATGGCAACAGTTCCTGCGCCTGCTGTGTTGTCTCTTAGCATACGCTATAACGAACATATTTTGTTTATCGATTCCTAAATCTGGCGCACCGTTTATTTGGTTCACCTCGGTTCTCCGTCATTCCTTTCCCTGTCAGATTCTAACTGTCCTGGAGTCCAGACAGGCTGTCCGGCTGTCCGAAAAGGGCCCTAGAAGTCAGACAAGCTGTCGAGCCGTCAGAAACTCGCCTTCATGTCCACTTGTGGTTCTTAGATGGCCAGGCACTGATTAAGTGTAATTTTGAAGCAATTATCCGCCCCTGCGGACGGGAACACGGTCTTTTGGCGTGGGTCGTTCCCGGGAAGTCCAAAGATTGGAACGTCCGTCTGGTGGAAACTCTCTCTCTCTCTCTCTCTCTCTCTGTCTCTCTCTCTCTCTCTCTCTCTCTCTCTCTCTCTCTCTCTCTCTCTCTCTCTCTCTCTCTCTCTCTCTCTCTCTCTCTCTCTCTCTCTCTCTCTCTCTCTCTCTCTCACACATACACACATTGTTAGGATCAAGCCCTATTTAAAATGTGCCGCGATTGAGGTCGGCTGCAATGTATCCACTTCCAACTATGCGTTGGTTACGTGGTCAGGCCCTATATAAGACCACATCAAATGGCCCAGGCTTTTGTTGACCATTGCTAGTTTTAATATGCAGTTGTACGTTTTGAAGTTTGCCATTGCTGTGTGAAAGGTACTCTCTCCTCTGTAAATACCAACACAAAGCGGCCTGTTAGCAGTTCACTTGAGGCTGACTTGGTTCCCTGGTACATCGGAAGTTTCAACCCGCAAATCACAGACACCGTCTCTCTCTCTCCGTCTGTCTGTCTGTCTGTCTGTCTGTCTGTCTCTCTCTTTCTCTGTCTGTCTGTCTCTCTCTCTCTCTCTCTCTCTCTCTCTCTCTCTCTCTCTCTCTCTATATATATATATATATATATATATATATATATATATATATATATATATATATATTGTATAATTCTGCTATTTAACGTTTTATTTCGTTACTTTCCTTCACCACTTTTATGTCGCCGGCCTGTACGCATTTGAGTTTCCCGCACTTAAGGTTTTATTTTTACACCGACTTAGGCACTGCTCATTAGTGACCCCGAAAGTTAAGTTTTCTAGTTAAGTACTACCCCCCCCCCCACCCCTCCTTCTCGCCCCCACCACACCCCGGGCCATTATTTGAAATAAAGCATGCGGGAATAACTTTCGCTTCTGTTCCTGCGTGTTTCCTTTGTCATGCTACTTATCTTTAGTATATCTTGGTACTCAAAAGATCACACAGATATGCATTCTCATTGACTCGATGAATATGCTTTAAAAAAAATCCAAGCTGGATTTATCAGGCAAGAATGGATTGCAACACTAAGCACTTCACGAATATCTGCCTTAACTTTCATCTTTGTGCCAGGTTATGCGAGTGTGCAAGGGAACCAACGTGCAGACTATCTTGCTGACACAGCGGTTGCCATGGCTGGCCCAGTACTGGACAGAAGTGATGTTATCAATGCCATGCGCTGCACTTGCGATACCGAGGAGGACGCCAAAGGACCTGCCTCCGTATCTCTGTCTAGACTGATGGACATGGGGGTGCAGCCTGGAGCTGCAAGAAATGAACATTTCACTAAGAGGACAAGACATTTCATTAACCAACACAGAACAGTGGTCATCAGGCATTTTCCACTTGTGGAGCTGTTGAGGAGATCAGAGCAGTGCTGTGGTAACAATCCTTTCTAATCACTAATCACTATGCTACTTGTTAAGGTTTTGGTGGTTTTTGTCTCTGATTGGATATCGGGACCTCAATATGGGGAGGAGGGGGTAATAGTCGTACTAATTAGGAATGTTTCCTTCAAAATGACAGTGCACAGTCTGAGAGACGAGGAACCGATAGTCTGCATACAGATAAGCCAGATCTGTAGAACGGATGTGCACCCAAACGCGGGTTATGGAACAAGAGTCTAGAAGTACATAAGCAGCCAGAACATCCGTCGAAATTTACCGCCGGTGAACGCGAAGAAAAAGATAGAGGTTGGTGGCTTGGGCATCTGCTCAACAATTGAAGTCAATAATTTCGCTACCAATTTGACAAATGTGTACCCATTTGTTATGTTCTTGACTGAAATAATTAGAGGCTGCGTCTACCCGAAGACTAGGGAATAGCGGGGGGATGACTAATATCTCAGTGGAAATTACACCAGCGAGCCAACGACCCAGTGAGAAACAGTGGTCCCTAAAGCGCAGTTTTGGCGATTAACACTTGAGTGCAATTCTAAGGGCTGTTATTTGAGGCTTGACAGCCTAATAATCAACGCAAAGGTTACTCCTCTGCAATAGCACGCCATCTTCTAAAATCTGGAAACGTGGTGACTAAGGACCACTCATTTCAAATTCTCCATACGTCAGCCAATGGCAGAACGCTAAGATTTCTCGAAGCTTCCGCGATTGGTCACCTGCGCCAGGAACTCTGTATTCAGAAAGAGATGGTTCTGTCTTTACGGCTGCCTTGGTAAAAATAGGCAGTCATGTTTGATCGTTGTTGAAATTGTACTTCATTTATAAAGGATTCACTTATTTGCTTTATTTATGCAATTGTTACTGTAGTATGTACCTGACGAGATACAACGAAATATGCAAGGCAGTAAATTGTGCAATCTATTGTTTGTGTCTTTGTTCAAAGTATAATTATCATCAATTCTCTTTACGCCTAGTGGCACATTGTCACATATCGCTCCTGTCGCGTGCCTGATTTAAGGATTTCTCCTTAAGAACCAACAGCACTCTGAAATAATTATGTTGAGTCGTTGGCTCGTATTGGTCTAAGGGATGCCCCGTGGCCTATATACGCTCAACTTATTTCAGGAGTAGGGCAACTCAAGTTTTGGCACTACAAAATATATATTATTCCTAGGCACAATTGGCTGGACACCCCCACTACTATAAAAAGGTAGCCCCCAGGTTATGATAGTATACTATCATAGCCATGTTAACACAAATAACACTTATTACTCACACAAACATCAAAGCTAGACAGTTAGAATGGTGAAATAGGGACACCCAAGTCAGCCATGAAAATTTGTGCATGTAATCAGTACAATATATACATATAATAATGAATCGATAAACAAGAGTCAGTGAACGGAGCTCAGGAAACAATGACACAACCCAGATATTGAAGCAGCCAGATTTAGCCTTGAGGTGTACATAAGTTCATCATCGGACTTATAAGGTGCTGTGGGAAGAGAGCATGTAATCTGAATAATAGATCACTTAGCCCAGTTCGTAGGTCAATGCTCCCCTCAGTCCATGGTGATTTGACTGTAGTTGACTCAATCAGTAGTTGGCCTTGATTTGATCTGGTACAAGCTGACTGTCACGAGCGAGGACACAGGAACTGCCTAGGAGCCCACCAAAGCTCTTGGAGACTGTGATGCTCGCTGTCGGTTTCACAGGTGATGACACAATAAATGCATGAGAGCCCAAACAAAGCTCTTGAAGACTGGTTCTCTGGATTGATGACATAGGTGTCTGCAATGGTCCACTGGGCCTGGAACTCACCAACAAGCTCTTGCCATGTTGAGGTAGTGGCACAGTATATAGGACTTTTGGATACGCTTGGTGCACAGAATGGTATGGGTTGGTGGTTGTTGGTTGGACTGTGATTCGTCTGCCTGATCTCTAAGGGTATCATCCTGTCAGGAAAAAACTCAGAGTTAGTAATCAACCTTATTCACACACCAGCTCTCTCCCACCTCTTCCACCTTTCTCCATTCCTCAGAGTGTAACTCTCAAGAACAGGAGACAATGTCTCCTTTCATTTATCTGTCTGTAAAATAGTGCAACAGATAGAAAACAAGGTATATAGTGGAGATAGATAGACACTACCACACATAGATCAACCTCTCTCCACCCTCACATCTGCACTCGCAGACATACAGTATTTACAGTTAGTACCTATATATATATATTCCGTCTCCACAGGCCGTTCACTACACACCTACAGAATCTGTGTCAAACACACCTTTGACTCAGAGCGCCTAGCCCTGACGGCACAGTATTTCACCGGTTAAAGATGACCTAGATTCCTTATTTCTGTTATGCGGCCAAAACTTCGTTTGACTGGTCAGAGAATAATTACTTGTAGGGTTTAATATCTTTACAAATGGTAGGGGTTATGTAGAGCACCAACTAATTAGTCTGTACAGGGGAAGGTCTAATGTTCGGAGCTTGATCTCTGGACATCAAGAACGGTCGAACTCTGTGCGATCACACAGCTGACTCTGTCCTCTCTGCAGCAGTGGCCAACTTTAAAAAGACATCAGTTATGGTACTCGTAAACTATAATCAACTTACCCAAGCTTAGGAAATCTTCCGAGATAGAAATGGAACTTTGAATGCGCCAATTTCTACATAGACTGTATACACGTCTTGATACTTTGGGATCAGGCGAAAGAATGTTTTTTCAAAATCAAACTGAGCGTCTCTATGAAAGAAGTCCCCTGTATTCCTGCCCAAGGAGTAAACCGGTTTACAGGAATTTCTTAATAAATTACCAGAAATCGTCAACCTACAGTTGCAAGTTTGAAAATGAAGATTTATCAAAGCAACTAGAGGGTCTAGAAATGAATATGTTACCAGATAAAGGTATATATCAATATAAGGGACTATATACCCTTCCGGACGGGTTTAGTTTGAAATTTGACTGAGCGCGAGGGGGTCAAAGTCACGACTCGTCCATTGTGTAGGGTTGGCTGCTTACCTCACGACACACATGGGGACTTTCCATTCTTTTCTGTCCTGTGCAATCTTCAGTACAGTCAGAGATGCCGCATTCAGGTCACTTTCCATCATTCGTCTGCACTTTGTTTTTGGGCATCTCTTTTCCTCTGGTATCCACGTGAGAGCTGTGTTGGCAGGAATATTAGCATTCATTCCCATAATGTGGCTAAGCCATTTCCATCTTCACTTGGTAATCATACTGTCTAGAGTTTCTGGGTTTGTGACTTGAAGTAGTTTAGTGACAGTATAATAACGCATACAAATTCCTACTCCAAATAGATCAAAAGAAATTAACAGTTTTTTTGCAGCTACAGTTTTCAAAGAGATCTTAGTGTCCAAACGTGGTTTTTTCCTTTCCCGAAGCAAGGATTTAACGTGCATTTGACTGTGGTCTCATTGCAGTTACCAGGCGTACATGTAACTAATCGCCGCTGGCACTTTCCATCTTTGTCCTCTACATCTTATCTCTGTGAACGCTACAAGTTACGAATATTACAAGGCTAGCTAGGCAAGCATACTCCCAGCGGCGAAGCAACAAGGCGGAAAATATCACGTGACACCGTCTCCGGTGTAATCGTTACCTGATAAGGGCATATGTAGGAGGGTGGGAGGCCTATAATCGCAACTGTGTTAACGGGTCCTATGTTTGATGGAAAAATAAGTTATCAGACGAGTAAAGGCGACCGGCGTGATGTTAACCGGATCATCCATCTAACGCCGTTGTTATGTAAAATATAGGTCTAGCCCTACCAGTATGCGTAAAGTTTTGGAAGAGTCCTTTATAGTGAAAGAGCTGCCATTGTTAATGGGCTAGATTACAATGGACGCTAAGCACGGCCACTGAAGAAGACAAAGAAGAATAAGAAGAAGAAAGAGGAGATTTAGGGGAAATAATGAAAGTGGGGGAAGGGAGAAAATGAAGAAATAGTACCACAAATAGTAGTAGTAGTAGTAGTAGTAGTAGTAGCAGCAGCAGCAGCAGCAGCAGCAGCAGCAGCAGCAGCAGTAGTAGTAGCAGCAGCAGCAGCAGCAGCAGCAGTAGCAGCAGCAGTAGTAGTAGTAGTAGTAGCTGATGATGATGAAAGAGGAAGAATAAATGTGCGTTAAAAGGAGAAAAAGAGGAAAAGTTAAAAAAAAAGAAAGAAAAGAAAGTAATACGAGAGAACAGTAGTAGTAGCAGCAGCAGTAGTATAAGGCGTTGATTTTAGTGACGGTAGTATGATGTTATGTCATGTCATACTTTTTCTCGTCCTTTTTAGGATGACATTTTTCGTTATTTGAAGCCCTACTCTGGTTTTTGCCTGGCCATAAATAAAGCCTAAAGGCTGCACGCGGTTTCTGGGACCTCTCCACGGTGATTCTCACCCACATGGTGGTACATTGTGTCATCGGGTGTTAATCGTTTGTGTGATGTCCTGGTGGGGTAGAAAGTTAGTCAGTCAGTGAGTATCGGTAGTGTGGTGGCAGCAACAGCACCAAAAGATGAAGTAAAAGTAAAACTGTATCTGAGCTTTAGTAATGTTTCAAGTGTAGGAGGGTCTATTGCTGGTCATGCGAAAGTGATAAACAGTCTGCAGGAGTCTATAAAATACGTTACATACTGGCTGTATTCATTTCATTCTGTTTATAGAACGAAACTTGTAAAGTACAAAGTGTAGTGTTTTTACAAAAAATATCTGCGTTAATTAAAACAACATCTTGACCGAGAGAAGAACTTGTACAACTCCTTGTCTAAATTTGCAGACGCCATCGAGCAGCTATGTTGTAATTTAGAGCAGTCATCGGTGAAAAGTTCGGAGCGGCGGGGTGTAGATTGCACCGGAATGTGATTTATGAATTTCAACTTAATTCTATCGTCTTGTGTTCAGTAACATGGCTCACAAGCGAAGTGACTTGTTACTTCATTGTTGGCATCAGTGTGGTGGAACACTGGATGCTTTATTAGTATTTTGCCACAAACAGGGGAAATCCACAGGTCATGGGACAGTCTAATATTTCAGTGGGTGACAGATAGGCTGCATGCAGTCGTGGGACCTAGGCTGCATGCATTCGTGGGACCTAGGCTGCACTCTCTCGTGGGACGAAGGTGGGTTGGGGTTAGGGCCAGTTCTAGAATTTTTGAGGTCGTTAAAAACATCAGAAAGCCGTGAAATTCAGTCTTACCACCCTCTAAAATGTTGGACTATCCGGTGACGTCATCTGGGTGTTAGAATATTAATAAAGAACCGAACACTTTTTTTTAAAGATTTCGATGTGTATGCTTGTGTATATGTGTGTGTGATTGTGGGTCCATTCGTGAGTGCAGAAATTTTAGGGATTCCCTTTTTACGTTTTTTGTGCGCTCAGATTTTAGTATTTGGGATCATCGCGGTAAAGTGATTCAACCATTTAAACATTCTTTTCTGAAGGTTGTGGGGTGGACGGGGACTCGATCTTTCAGTTTCAGAATGCTGGCGTTTGTGAGATTCCTGGGGGTTTGTTGATGGAGTTACGGATTTCGTATTTAATCTTGTGGCTCTATCAACCTATCTGCAGAGAGCAACTGCCATAAATATATGATAAAGCCAAGAGCAATGAATTTAGTCCTCTCGCCACTGAACTCTTTTTTTTTCTCTCACATACTATTTATCAGTATCAATGTCGGCCTTGTTACTATCCTGGAAAGCTAACTTCTCTCAGTTAAAAACAGAATACTTCTGGAAATCTTTCAATATTAACCATAAACTTCAACCACATCCTGTAGTCACGTAGGCCAGCTTGGCGTTTTAGAACTTGATTTCTACTTGTACGTAACCGTATATCGAGTCGACTGCTGCAGGTATCATTCTTGCAGCCACTTACTGGAAATTAACTAGAGCTTATCTGTATCTAAATCTGGCACAGTGCTTGACACTGGGAAAGGTAGAACACAAGGTATCCCCACTTTGCTTTGATATGTTTTCCTGCCTGTCGGTTCGACGTTTGTGATTCAGTAAAAATTTTATCAGATGTTATCGCATGTCTGGTGTTTGTGAAAGCTTTCTTCGGTATGCGGGACATGTAATGAATTTTTGTTTATGGTATAGTAGGCATTGAGCTGTCACAGGCAAAGGATATAACGTAACAGAAGTTACTTCAGAGCTTGTTAACAATAGATTAAACTAGGAGATAAATGCACTACTACTGCTGCTGCTGCTGCTGCTGCTGCTGCTGCTGCTGCTACTACTACTACTACTACTACTACTACTACTACTGGGGTCTCCGTGGCGAAGTGGTCAAGCCGTTTGCCTCGCGCTCTAAAGGTCGTGGTTTCGCTCCACGGCTGCGCCCTTCAGTTCACAAGTGCATTTTTTACGAAGATCTGTGGGGATCATCGTCAGAGCTACGGCGTTCGTGCTTTGTGTTATGCTCTCGACAGGCGGCTAATTGTTATGCGGAAATACCGAGCGACATGGGATAATATCCGGTGCAATTAAGTCGATCCTCTCGATTTAATCTCTAACTTGGAACTTTTCTCCTACCTCTACTACTACTACTTCTACTACTGCTGCTGCTGCTGCTGCTGCTACTGCTACTACTACTACTACTACTACTACTGCTACTACTACTACTACTACTACTACTACTACTACTACTACTACTACTACTACTACTACTGTTACAACTGCTTCCTCTTCAGCTTCTTCTTTCCAACCAATTAACGAGCCCACTAACAAACCAGTCAGATAACTAATCATACAACCATTCAGTCTGAAAACCAACAGTGTGGCCAGTTAACTAACTAATCAAGCAGCGTACAAATCATTCATCCAGCAGACCAGTCTTCCTAAAACCAGTCTGGAAAAAACAATCATTTAGCCATATAACCAGTCAACCAAACCTCTGTACAGCCTTGACATGTTATATCTCCCAGTAGCTGAACCTCCCTGTGTTATACTTTACTCTTCTCAACAGCATGCTAAGCCACTTAGCGTTAAACCTAATCGGATTCAGATAATCCTGTTTGGCTTCAACTGGATTCCAAAACTTCCATCTTAAGTTGGTGTCACACGGCAACGGATTTATTTCTTACCATCGCATAGTAAATATTTTAAAGTGACAAATGTTATACAAGTCCACAAGGCATCGTCTTATTTATTGCGTTTTTGCATATAACGTCTAACCTTTTTACTTTCTTTTGTGTGTTAGGCTTTCCAGTATAGTCCCTTTATACCTCCAACTTCTCCTGAGTTTTGTAATGTCAGCTAGTGTTTTTAAGGTTGTGTTCTTTTCGTTGTCCGATTAAAAAAAAAGTTTTCTCCCAATTCTTTCCTTTTGTGTAGAACACGCTAGTTGCGTATCCTTTACATGATGTTGCGGAACCTACCCGAGTATTTTTTGGCAGTTGTGGGTTCTCTAGGAAA
Source organism: Candidula unifasciata (assembly GCA_905116865.2). NCBI lineage: Eukaryota > Metazoa > Mollusca > Gastropoda > Stylommatophora > Geomitridae > Candidula > Candidula unifasciata. The sequence goes on along the minus strand of CAJHNH020003182.1, from coordinate 22,721 downwards.
ATTTACGTCTAGTAGTTTGCCATTGCCACTGGCCGGTCGGCTCTGGATACCGCTGGCGAAACCAACGCAAGGCGCAAGGTCCGCAGCTGGGATCGAATCCGGCATACCGGCATTACGAAGCTCGTTCGCAACGCCTAAGACACAGAGACCGACTTCTTTGTAAAGAAGCTGAAGAGTATTGACAACGAAATGTCTCAAACGAGCAGAAGAAACATTGCCAATTTTGGCTAAGTCATTTTTTTTAGTGAATCGTGTTAGAGTTATATCCTACTATAAGTCCTTGCAGATCATCAAAATCCTCATCCTCATCGTCAGCATCATGTGCCCTGCGGACAAATGTAGGTGGTCATGTTCCGCCATGTCACACGATCACCAGAATCACAGATCATGGCATTGTTCTTGTTTCGCCCCATCGGTAAGCATCTCTGCAGATGCGAAGCTCCAGTTCCAGTGGTGGAACACCCCACTAGTCTTTGAGGTTGGGGAGAAGAACAAGAGCTCCGCAGTATAGTCTCCATGTAGACGGAACTCCAAAGTACCAGTCGCCAGTAAGGTTTCACCAAGTTCACTCTGATAGAATCAAACCTTTTTCAGAGCTCACAGAAGAGCTCACGGCCAACTCTAGATATAAATATACAGCCGGACGTGGGTTTCACCAAGTTCACTCTGATAGAATCAAACCTTTTCCAGAGCTCACAGAAGAGCTCACGGCCAACTCTAGATATAAATATACAGCCGGACGTGGGTTTCACCAAGTTCACTCTGATAGAATCAAACCTTTTCCAGAGCTCACAGAAGAGCTCAAGGCCAACTCTAGATATAAATATACAGCCGGACATGGGTTTCACCAAGTTCACTCTGATAGAATCAAACCTTTTCCAGAGCTCACAGAAGAGCTCACGGCCAACTCTAGATATAAATATACAGCCGGACGTGGGTTTCACCAAGTTCACTCTGATAGAATCAAACCTTTTCCAGAGCTCACAGAAGAGCTCAAGGCAACTCTAGATATAAATATACAGCCGGACGTGGGTTTCACCAAGTTCACTCTGATAGAATCAAACCTTTTCCAGAGCTCACAGAAGAGCTCAAGGCCAACTCTAGATATAAATATACAGCCGGACGTGGGTTTCACCAAGTTCACTCTAATAGAATCAAACCTTTTCCAGAGCTCACAGAAGAGCTCAAGGCCAACTCTAGATATAAATATACAGCCGGACGTGGGTTTCACCAAGTTCACTCTGATAGAATCAAACCTTTTCCAGAGCTCACAGAAGAGCTCAAGGCCAACTCTAGATATAAACATACAGCCGGACGTGGGTTTCACCAAGTTCACTCTGATAGAATCAAACCTTTTCCAGAGCTCACAGAAGAGCTCAAGGCCAACTCTAGATATAAATATACAGCCGGACGTGGGTTTCACCAAGTTCACTCTGATAGAATCAAACCTTTTCCAGAGCTCACAGAAGAGCTCAAGGCCAACTCTAGATATAAATATACAGCCGGACGTGGGTTTCACCAAGTTCACTCTAATAGAATCAAACCTTTTTCCAGAGCTCACAGAAGAGCTCAAGGCCAACTCTAGATATAAATATACAGCCGGACGTGGGTTTCACCAAGTTCACTCTGATAGAATCAAACCTTTTCCAGAGCTCACAGAAGAGCTCAAGGCCAACTCTAGATATAAACATACAGCCGGACGTGGGTTTCACCAAGTTCACTCTGATAGAATCAAACCTTTTCCAGAGCTCACAGAAGAGCTCAAGGCCAACTCTAGATATAAACATACAGCTGGACGTGGGTTTCACCAAGTTCACTCTGATAGAATCAAACCTTTTCCAGAGCTCACAGAAGAGCTCAAGGCCAACTCTAGATATAAATATACAGCCGGACGTGGGTTTCACCAAGTTCACTCTGATAGAATCAAACCTTTTTCAGAGCTCACAGAAGAGCTCAAGGCCAACTCTAGATATAAATATACAGCCGGACGTGGGTTTCACCAAGTTCACTCTGATAAAATGAAACCTTTTCCAGAGCTCACAGAAGAGCTCAAGGCCAACTCTAGATATAAATATACAGCCGGACGTGGGTTTCACCAAGTTCACTCTGATAGAATCAAACCTTTTCCAGAGCTCACAGAAGAGCTCAAGGCCAACTCTAGATATAATTATACAGCCGGACGTGGGTTTCACCAAGTTCACTCTGATAGAATCAAACCTTTTTCAGAGCTCACAGAAGAGCTCAAGGCCAACTCTAGATATAAATATACAGCCGGACGTGGGTTTCACCAAGTTCACTCTGATAGAATCAAACCTTTTCCAGAGCTCACAGAAGAGCTCAAGGCCAAACTCTAGATATAAATATACAGCCGGACGTGGGTTTCACCAAGTTCACTCTGATAGAATCAAACCTTTTCAGAGCTCACAGAAGAGCTCAAGGCCAACTCTAGATATAAATATACAGCCGGACGTGGGTTTCACCAAGTTCACTCTGATAGAATCAAACCTTTTCCAGAGCTCACAGAAGAGCTCAAGGCCAACTCTAGATATAAATATACAGCCGGACGTGGGTTTCACCAAGTTCACTCTGATAGAATCAAACCTTTTCCAGAGCTCACAGAAGAGCTCAAGGCCAACTCTAGATATAAATATACAGCCGGACGTGGGTTTCACCAAGTTCACTCTGATAGAATCAAACCTTTTCCAGAGCTCACAGAAGAGCTCAAGGCCAACTCTAGATATAAATATACAGCCGGACGTGGGTTTCACCAAGTTCACTCTGATAGAATCAAACCTTTTCCAGAGCTCACAGAAGAGCTCAAGGCCAACTCTAGATATAAATATACAGCCGGACGTGGGTTTCACCAAGTTCACTCTGATAGAATCAAACCTTTTCCAGAGCTCACAGAAGAGCTCAAGGCCAACTCTAGATATAAATATACAGCCGGACGTGGGTTTCACCAAGTTCACTCTGATAGAATCAAACCTTTTTCAGAGCTCACAGAAGAGCTCAAGGCCAACTCTAGATATAAATATACAGCCGGACGTGGGTTTCACCAAGTTCACTCTGATAGAATGAAACCTTTTCCAGAGCTCACAGAAGAGCTTACGGCCAACTCTAGATATAAATATACAGCCGGACGTGGGTTTCACCAAGTTCACTCTGATAGAATCAAACCTTTTCCAGAGCTCACAGAAGAGCTCACGGCCAACTCTAGATATAAACATACAGCCGGACGTGGGTTTCACCAAGTTCACTCTGATAGAATCAAACCTTTTCCAGAGCTCACAGAAGATGAACGTAGTTAGTGGCTTCTGGTTTTTAATGGGATTTCCCCACTAACCATATCTTCACACTGTATAGCTAGCAATACTATAACATTTGATTTGTCTATCAAGAGGGAAAATGGAATGGGGTGGGGGCGGGGGGAACGAACGAACAAATGTACAAACGAACTTTAGTTTCCTGTATATAATGTTTCTACGGCCCCAGTGGCTCCCCGTTTGTTTGTTTCTGTGTACTATATTAACACTTAAAGGATAGGAAAACAAAAGAAGCAGTCCCCATAAAGACAGATGAAAGTCAAAGACTTATTTTTTTTAAAGTATCCAGAAACCATGAGTTCTTAACACTTTGGCTCGGTACTATGGATATCGCAACCCTTCGGCCTCGATTCCATTACTGATACCGTAAATCTGGGAGAAATGTGACTTTTCTGCCTACCCCCGGGCGTGAACCAGAACTACAAGGAGTTCGTCACCCGGTCGCCATGCAGTCAGTTTTAACCAACTGAGCTAGTGAGCCGGGCCTTAAACTTATTAGAACAATTAAATGTAGACAGTCTGTGTTTTTGTTTAGGCATGTTATGAGCAGGTGTAGACTTGAGAGCGTGCTAACAACTGGTAAGATTGATAGAAAAAAAAAGCAAGGGAAAGGCAAATATAATTACCTGGATGGCTTCGTCAGATGGATGGGGCGGGACAAAAACACAGAACTGATCCGTAATTCTGGTGATCTTGTGAGAAGGCAAAACATGGCAGCCTGCGCATACCGGCACGGCACATGACGATGATGATGTGGATGGGGGTATTTCCGGAAGTGCAAGCTAAAACACTGTTGAAAGTTTACATTGCGGGTTTACATTGATTATGCTTCCGTTGCAATACCGCCCCAACTGATTGCGCCTTTAAGCTCGGGATTGTTTTAAGTTCGCTTATAGTTTAAAAACCTGCGTAAACAGAGATAGACGGCGTGTTCAGCGGGTCTGCCAGAATTTCCCTCGAAAATAAAGTAAATAATGATTATTGATCGGATGTTCCGACAAGACGTTAGAGATCCGCAAAGATCCGGGGGTGTTTTTCTGGCAGCTTAGCTCCTTGCTGTTTGGACAAGCGGGCGCAGGGTTACCTGGTATGTATAAAATGATGAAATTACACATGGGGCGTTTCTCATTTCTTTTCTTACACAACAGACAGCAAGAATGTTTGACATTTTGTAATTATTTTTGTTTTATATTAAAAAAAAATTTAAGGTTTGTTGTTAGCCCGTGTAATGTTACGAACTGTTGTAGTGTTTTAGCTAATTCCTCTGTTCGTATTTCTTTAACAGGGGGATTTTTTTATTATTGCAAGGATAATGTTTTCAAGGAGGTTTGTTAGAATGTTAAGTAAGCAGTAACATAACAAATGAGTTTAAATGTTATGATGAACATCGGCGAATGGTTTATAAATAGGGAATTGTGTAATCTTATCGTAAATTAGGGATTAAGGATTCGAGCAGATTTGGGAACACTTTAATAATAAAACTACCCGTCTTTTTTTTTAAGTAAGAAGCTAATACGAATGTCCTAACGCTACTATATAATCTCGAGCTACAGTGCGAGACAAAATGCATAAAAAGCTAACCTTTTCTGTCTCTAGCAACTCACCTTGATGATTCTTTTCCGGCTTAGCCGTTTACGAAAAAAAAAAAAATTGATAATTCCTACTTCAACTTCTGCTTGGTCATGACAATTGCTTTTCACCAACCTGTATTTCTTATTTGTTCAGTCTCGAATATAAATAACTAAACATTGAATTCTAAAAGGTAATATGTGATTTCTCAAAAATTACAACTTAAATCAATGACGTATGGGAGTTGGCGTGGCAGAGCGACTAGACGCTCGTTGCGGATCGGAAGGTCGTGGGTTCGCTCCGTGGCGATGCAGAACTTTTTTTTCCTTAAAAAATGACCCTTGCTCACAGGACGACCCAGCCTTGAGTGGGTACCTGGTGCAGTCCCGGGAAGTAAAGGCGGCCGCGTGATGCTGACCACACCATCCATCTTGTGCCGATTGGTCTAGCCCTATATGCCCTATACGCCTAAAGGCGTGGAATTGGGTCCTTTATCTTTAATTTTTTACAATGACGTATACCTTTCTTGCGCCATGATGGTGATGGTGCTTACAGAAGTGCAAGCTAAAAACAACGTTGACAGTTTACCGTTGAATATTCTTTCTGTCCAGGCCGGTATTAACTGACTGCACCTGCGTTCAGCCCCAGAACGTTTTAAGTTCGCTTATTGTTCAAAATCTGCATAAACAGAAACAGGCGGCGTATTCAGCTGTTTATTTTAGGTCTGCCAGAATTTTCCCGCACGATAAAGTAAATAAGGATTATTGATGGGATTGTCCGACAAGACAAATCCCGTGTCTTTTTTTTTCTGGCAGCCGAACTCGGTGTTTGTAGAAGCTTGCGCGGCGTTACTCGCTATCTATAACATTATGAAATTGTCGTTGTGGCGTTTCCCACTTCTTTGCTTATACAGTCAACAACTAAACAACACGAATGTTTGACACCTTCAAAATGTCTTTTTTTTATTTAAAAAAAAAAAAAAAATGGGTTGTTGTTTATTTGAATATTAAAAACTGTTAAAGCGTTTTAAATTTATAAATTTTTCGTGTTTCTTCAGCAGATATACATTTAATTTTGAACGGGATAATGTTTTCAATAAAGATTGTGCTACGGTGTGTTAATCGAGCAGTAACAAAAGAACTAATTTAACAAGTAATGCACTAGGGATTTGCGTGCATCAGATGACATTAAAACTAAACCTTTTAACTCCAATGTCAAACCAGTACGGCTGTATGGAGAGGCAAAGGAGAATAACTAAAATAGTTAACAATAAAATACATTTATTCATTAACGTTATTCATTAACTGACAAAATAGAGGGAACTAAATGGTGTGACCGAATCACTCTGTTAGCTTTGAGAGAGAAACAAATCGCTAGCGTTGGATAGGCCACTCGTTGAGAAAACATGAGAATAGTATAATTAGCATGGCTTTACGCTGGAACCCGCAGGGGCGTATTAAGTAAACAGGAACAAAGACAGAGAAGGGAACCAGAGAGCGAATGGGGTGGATATCAGATGAGCTGCGTGCGATAGCAAAGTTGAGACGACTTGCCGTGAATTGGTTGAAGACCTGTCCTTCATTGTGAGATAAAAGAAGAAAAAGAAGCAGACAGTACTGATGATTGGTGTTTAAGTGAGAAAATGCGTGGCTTTCAGAGAGTACAGCGAGAGTTGCATCGTCCTCATCTGGTAATCTTCTTCAAGTCAAAAGTGCAGCAAACCTCCGTTATAGAGAGTTGCAGATGAGGGGCCTAGAGATCGCGCTGAATTGTTATTGCCCTTAAAGCAGTGGTTCTCAACCTTCCTAATACCGCGACCCCTCTGTACAGTTCCTCATGTTGTGTTGACCCCTTAAACATACATTTATTTTCGTTGCTACTTCACAACTTCAGTGAATATGCGTTTTTTTATGGTCTTAGGCGACCCCCGTGAAAGGATCGTTCGACCCTCTAAGGGGTCTCGACCCACAGGTTGAGAAACGCTAGCTTAGAGAGAAAGATGATCGGAGGATTTTGAGACAAGCGCATTCATCCAAGTATGGGAGGCATACCGGACGCGAGCGAAGCTCTAAGCACAATAATTCAGTATGTAGAAATCCCCAACCACAGCGTGGTGTAAGATGTACGAAAAATTAATGCTTTTCGGTATCAACGAATTAAATCATTCGGTTATCAGCAGCAACACACAGAGTCCAACAAACGATCGCCTAAATACATATGAACATGATACAGACATAAATATGTACCCAATGCCTGGCTCTGGCCTGTGTGTACAGAAACGAAGAAAAACTTCAAAGTGTGATGCCTCTATAGTGTGACATTTCTTATCCTGATTGTTTACACTACACAGTTTGGTGCCTTCTCTCTGTCCAGGATCAGACAAACCTGTCTAGCGATAACAATAGATGTTTCTCATTTTAAAATGGCCCGACTCGGCGGCCCCGCCCTGTGTGTAAAACTGCAATTTATGCAGTGTTCTTCTTCGTCTGTGTTCGTTTTAAAAAGGTTGTTGGCACTGTGTGGTTTACAGCTTGACTGTGATATGTGCACTTTTCGCCACATCTTGAATCGATATACTTATTAAGGGGCTGTTCTTCATATATTTCTTCTTAGTGTTTGATGACTGTAAACTCCGGCGGAAAGTTCTGGTTATTCGTCCACCTCTGGACTTTAGTTTTCTTCTTGAACTTCGAGTTTTTAATGCACGTCGGTTGTACAGATTTGGGAAAGTTGTATGCAGACTGTTGGTTCTTCGCCACTCAGGCGTATGCAGTAAGACTTTGAAGGAAACTCCAGTAATTAGTCAACTTTTACGATATACACAGTGCTTGTTAAGAGAACAGTAAGTCAGAACACCACCGCCACCCACAGTGGGTGCCCTGTACCCACAAGGGGTGTTCTTTCTAAACGCAATTCCCCCCCCCTTTTTTTTTTCCTCACCGGTCTTCGAAACCCACACCAGCATGAGAAAACAGAATCAAACTATCTAGGGCTGTTGCTGTTCTCAAAGTGAAATCACACCATCGACACCCACTTTATTAGAAATTATTCAAGCAAAAAAAGAGTAGACTCAAACAAGGCAAATCTTGGATGGGTCAGGCTGAGGATGCCATCGAACGTGTTTGCCGCCTTACTGACATTAATTTTGGAAATGTTTGAACAATTATGTCTCCCTCTCCAAACATTAATATTGCAGTCCATATCACACTTGATTGAAGCTGTAGAGAGCAGATTCCTGGCATTGTTGACACTTTAGTCAGAACACTGACTGACGAAAACACAGATGAAGGTGATGCTATACCCAGATGGGTCAGTAATTAGGGCAAGCGAAGTGCATGGGCCTTCACAGTAAGCTCGGGAGGGAAAACCGTCAAGGAGATGAATGGCACCTTTGCTGTTACAACTAGTAGCCTTACAATGGAAACTATGACTGTAACATGGGGCTTTAGCGTGGCTTGTTACTCAAAAGTTCACACACGTATGCTTTCTTAGTGACTCGATGAATATGCTTAGAAAAATCCAAGCTGGATTTATCAGGCAAGAATGGATTGAAACATTAAGCACTTCACGAAAATTTGCCACAACCTTCATCTTTGTGCCAGGTGATGCGGGTGTTCAAGGGAACGAGCGTGCAGACTATCTTGCTGACATTGCAGTTGCTATGGCTGGCCCAGTAGGCAAAAGTGATGTTATCAATGCCATGCGCTGCACTTACCTCACCGAGAAGCACGCCAAAGGTCATTACTCCGTGAATTGAATTGAATTTAGAAAACAAAAATTGCAAAACTCCTTGACTCTTTCAGTCTGCTCCTGGTTGAGCCGTGACTATATCAAGTCCTTGTTTATGTGCTGACTCTAGGTCGTTTTGTTTCTTGAAGGCGCTTGAGTGTGCCTTGGTTACCGATTTTCTTGCTTGTCTTGGTGCGAAGTAGGCTGCATTGGTGGGGGAGAGCTAAAAGTCCTGAGAAGGACGATTAGCGAGTTCCGGGCGCGGCAGAGTGGGAGATTATCTGGCTGAAGGCCGGTCGCTGTTGATCGGTCATGCTGGCTGGTTTTTGGCAAGTGGTCTTTCCGGAGCGGTGGGAGTGGTTTGGGGTGTCATGGCGGCTTGGTCATTTTTGGTTGGCTGGTGACTTTGTGGTTTTTTTCGATGCGGACTGGCTCGTCTGCTGGGTAGGATTTGAACGGTTATTCTTGCTTAATTCTTTCGGCGCCTGTTCGGTGTTCTATGCGTCCATTGTCTCCTCTTTGTCTCTTGTATTCGCTCCTGGGCACCTTCCACCTGCTTGTAGAACCTGTACAGTTTTGACATGTAGGCTTTGCTTTCGTCGTCGAATTCGAGATTGCTGTTGGACCATATGTCGTCGTCGTAGATGATATAGTATTCGCCTTTTATGAATTTGATCTTGACCGGGATACCCTCTTGTGAGTTGAAGGTTTGCACAATTTCCCTTAGGCCGTCTTGGCTTATGTCCTCGGGGATTACTATTTCTTTTGTTTCAGGACGGGCTGTGGCCTCGTCTGCGGCTGGGGACGTTTCCGTATCTACTGTTTCTGTGTCTTCATCGGAATATATCTGGTCGGTTTCTTGCTCAGATTCATAGTCTGGTTCCGAGCTATCCATTTCTGTGCCCTGGTCTCTGTGCTCTGGTGCCTCGGTCATCTGTGCCTGGTTTTTTCGTTGTTCTGAGTTTGTCAGTGCAGGTGCTTTTGTCAGCTCTGCTGATTGCATTCCTGGCGGTGTTTTTTTCTTTTCTAGCAGGGCACGTTCTGACTTTATGGCTTGTGTGGCTGCTTCGGCCTCTGCGCTCACTTGCACAAGTGTGGCGACTTCTCGGTATGTGGTTTCGCGTGCACTAGTTAGTTCGGCCAGCTCCTTTCTTCTCTCCTCCCCTTCTTCCTGTCGGCGCTTATCGTCTGCTATCTGGGTGTTTTCAAGCCTGGCGAATAGAGCATTGATGTTCTCTTTAGTTGATTGCGCTTGGTTAGCATATTCGGTATTCAGTCTTGTTTGTGTGGCTCTCTCCTCTCTCAAGGTTTTAATCTCCCCTAGCAACAGGGAGATCAAATCGTGCGTCTCTGCTCTCTCGGCGGCGGCGATAACCTTCACCTTCTGCAGTTCAGCCTTCAGGTCGGTTAGCGCGCTCATCAATTCTGGGTCTCTTGCGGTGATCTCCTTCCTTTCTGATGCTCTGTTTTGGACTGGGCGACTGGGTAGGCTTCTTCTTGTGACCTGTCTGGGTGCCTCGTACCTTTGCTGGTGTCTGGGTCCGGCATTATGCATCTCCCTCTTTATCTGCTTGAGGTACGGACATCCCAGGTACCTCGCACTGTGGGCTCCTCCGCAGTTCGAGCATCGTCTGATCGGGTTAGGTTTTTTGAAGTCAGTGTCCCTCTTGGCCAGGGGACACTCCTTAAATTCATGTGCTTGGGAGCAGTACCTGCAAGCTAGGCTGCTGCGGCAGGCTGCGGCTGTGTGCCACGCCTTGTTGCAGCGCGAGCACTGGAGTATCTCTGGACTGGTGGCTCCCGGTCGCTGCTGCTGCCTGAGTGGGCGGGTGTAGGTGGGTCCCTGCGCCACGACTGGGGCGGCTTCTGGCTGTGATGTTGTCTCGACAGGGGCTCCATCAGCAGCTGGCGGCGTCTGGGTAGGTGTGGCTGGCGTCTCGATAGGGACGTCAGTCAAAGTTGGCATCGTCTGCACCGTAGGGGCTGGTGCGACGTCAGGTGAAGTCTCCTTATAAGCCGATGTAGCTCTGGTGTCATGGCGCTGGATCGGGTTCTTCTTGCCACGGGCCATGGTGGATGTGGCTGGCAATAGGCTGTTCTAATCGGGCTGCTGTTTGATTGCTAGGTCCCTTCGGAGTCGGCAAGGCTTGTTAGAGTATCCTAAAAAGGACACCCAAGCGTGCTTTCCCCTTAGTTTCCTAGACAATCGTTCACAAATCGGGCGGTAGAGCGAGTAAGCGAGCGAGCGGGTCTCTCCGTCTCATTACTCCGTATCTCTCTCTGGACTGATAGACATGAGGATGCAGTCTGGAGCTGTCAGAAATGAACATTTCACTAAGGGGACAAGACGTTTCATTAACCAACACAGAACTGGCGTCATCAGTCGTTTTACACTTGTTGAGCTTTTGAGAAAGAGATCGGAGCACCTATAGATCTGTCCGGAGTGCTGTGATGATAATCCTTTCTAATGACTAATCATCAGAAGGCGAAGTGTTCCAATATATGAAGAGGTTTCTTTCACAGTGTTGAGCCACAGAGAATTGTATCAACTTTACTCGGCGTTTTAGTCTTCTACCTGCAACGCATTGTCCGATTTACTTATTTATTTATTCTGTAATTGTGTGTGTGTTTGTGCGCGCGCGTGTGTGTGTTTTCTTTTTTTGCATATTTCGCATGGGTACAGTAAAAAAAATAGTACTAAGCAGTCGGTGTGTGTGTGTGTGTGCGTTTATATAATGTTTACCAAAATCAACGGGCATACCCATGCACACTCACATACATACAAACACATACGCAATTGTTTTCTTCCCTAATCTAATTGATTCTGTTCCGAGGAGCAGCCGACCGAACGGTTAGAACGTTGGGTTCTCACGCGGGAGACCCGGGTTCGAACCTCGGCAAGGTTGAGGATTTTTTTTCTGCACCTGCACAGTCCGTGGCGACAGCACTTGCCATGCGCCCGTAAAACCTCAGATTCACAGACCCCCTGCCTACACCGCAAAAGTGGTAAAATAAAGCCAGTAACTGGCTTCGTGCCCCCTCCAGGGAACACCGTCCATCGCAGAAGATGAAACTATGAACCTAAGAAGACTACCTAAAGGAAAATACCAGACGGCTAGCACGGGGCATTCGATAGAGCATGCACAAGATCATTACACCAACACGCCACCTTTTCACCCAACACTACGCTAGGGAGCTGCTTGATCTCGAGTGCTAGAAGTTCCGGGTTCAATACCCGGTAAAGGCTGGGAGTTTTTTTCGTGGACTTGTAGTATTTCCCCTGGTCTTTGGGTAGTGAGATGAGACGCCAGTGTACATTTTTGCGCACGTAACAAATTTCTTGGCAGTTGGAAATCGAAAAAGTAGCCTAACGGCGCTGCCAGGGCAAAAATTGAAGTTAAAATATTTACCAAAAGTATTTCAGGATCGTCGCCGGTGCTAAAGAGCCTGTGCACTGTGCAGAGCTTCTTCGGACTCCCACTTTGAGTTAGAAGAAGAACGGAGCACTTATGGGTTACTACCGTGTGCCATGATGTTGATCCGTTATTCAAAATTCAAACCTCAAACTTCGCTTGGGTAACTGAAAGAAGAGAATAAAAAGAGTCGAGAGGATCGATTTTATTACACCTGGTTTTATCTTACATGGCTAGGTTTCTCTCCACAGAATGGCTAGCCGCCTGCCGAAAGCGCCACACAAAACGAACTCCGTAGCCCCGGCGACGATCGCCAGGGATCTCCGTACAAATTGCACTCGTGAAATGAATGGCGCCGCTGTGAAACGAACGCACAACCTTCATAGCGGGAGACAAACGGGTAGACCACTTCGTAGCGGGAAAACCCCAATAAGAGTGGCCTATGTATTTCTATCGTAAAAACTGTTTTCACTTTTATTTCTACAGACATAGATCTAAGAAATTATCAGTAAGTCACGGTAAGTGACGGCTTCGAAAACACATACACAAACACACGCATCGATTGCCCTATGATAACAAATTGGCCAGCTCACTCTTTTATCTGTGAAACTGCCCGGCTCTCTAGCGTAGTTGGCTCAACCGGATTGCGCGGTGACCGGGTGACGAACTCCTTGTGGTCCGGGTTCACTCCCGGGGGTAGGCATAATAGCCACATTTCTCCCAGATTTACGGTATTTACAATGGAATCTACGCCGAAAGGTTGCGATAATTATAATACCGAGCCTAAGGGTTAACAACTCATGGCTTCTGGATACTAAAACAAACACACAATCTGTGAAACTTGATAGTTTACCCCTTGCCTGTCTGCAGACTTGCCACGTTTCACCTTTATCATCTGTCTATCATCAGCCACGTCCGACTTTAGCTATTTACTGCACTAGCCCGGTCGTGCATCACCATGGTTGTAGCATTTCCCCCAACAGGAAGGAACTACTTCGACATTGCAATGAATACTTGAATAAACGTATACATTTCGGATTGTACACATCCTCTACTGCACAGTGTTGCCACTTTTCTTTGACAAAAAACATCCAAGACGGAGTCAAAAATATCTAAAAACATCTACATTTGCGTGGAAAAACATCTAGAAAAAACATCCAAATGGAAAGTCACAGATTACATAGCAATTGATATGACTTACCCTATAGAATCATGTCCTCATCTTTACTGAAGTCTGAGTTACAAGATCCACAGGATAAACTTAGCTTGGTTGATAAAGTTGAAGCTTCAGATTCAAAATGACTCTGGTATGCTTTAGCTGTTCCAATTTCTTTTAATACCTAATCAGGGAGCTGATAAGTGGAACAGCCTTTTCCTACTCTTATCAGGCTGAATTGTATTGTCAAGACAGCATTTAGTAGGTCAAATTTAATCCTGTTTCTCATGTTAGATTCGATAAATTCACTCCAAATCAAAAACATCTAGAAAGACATCTACCATCTAAACGTCAAAACGCCATCTAAATGCAATGAAAAACATCTAGATCTGGATGTAAAACATCCAAACTGGCAACACTGCTACTGCAGTCTCGACTGTTGCTGCCTTTTTTCGATCCTTCCAACCGACCACCACCACCAAACCTTTGTAACATGTCGGCTAATTTCATTCTTTGATCTGTGTGCTTCCTTTTCTTTCTTTTTTTCCACTTCCTGTGTTTGTTTGTTTTTTCGTTTCAAATCTTTTACCTGCTCGTTTTTGTCTTTCTGTATTTTCTTGATTGATTCTGATCCTTTGAAAGCAAACGAATCTTACAGGAAGTCGGCTCAAAAACTGTAGCTTTCTCTTAGTCTGTAAAAAAAAAAAAAAAATAGAAACGATTCGCTACGAAACATAAAGGTGTATTTAAAATAAAAATAATAAAAAATAAATAAATAACAATTACAGATATACATTATAGGCAGGTTCTAGACCAGTGGTTCTCAACTTTCAGGCCGCGGCCCTTTTTTTTTTAGTCGTACGACCCTGTCAAAAGAGTTGCCTAAGACCATAAGAAAACATATATTCATTAAAGTTAAGGAAGAAAAATAATGAGTGAACAGTATTCAAGGATCGCGGCATTATGAAGGTTGACAGCCACTGTTTTAGGCAATTGGAAAGAAATATTACATAAGCGTTTTATAAACTGCGTCACAAAGACGTAACATAAAATACTAGAAGTAAATACAGTAAGTTAAAAAAGTGTTGATCTCTGTGGAGACAGAGTGAAACAGGCATGACATGCGCAGAGTGACAAGCACAGGGTGAAACAGGCATGATCTGCCCATAGTGACAAGCCCAGGGTGAAACAGGCATGATCTGCCCATAGTGACAAGCACAGGGTGAAACAGGCATGATCTGCCCATAGTGACAAGCACAGGGTGAAACAGGCATGATCTGCCCATAGTGACAAGCACAGGGTGAAACAGGCATGATCTGCCCATAGTGACAAGCACAGGGTGAAACAGGCATGATCTGCCCATAGTGACAAGCACAGGGTGAAACAGGCATGAAATGCGCAGAGTGACAAGCACAGGGTGAAACAGGCATGAAATGCGCAGAGTGACAAGCACAGGGTGAAACAGGCATGATCTGCGCATAGTGACAATCACAGGGTGAAACAGGCATGATCTGCGCATAGTGACAAGCACAGGGTGGATCAGGCAGGATCTGCGCATAGTGACAAGCACAGGGTGGATCAGGCATGATCTGCCCATAGTGACAAGCCCAGGGTGGATCAGACATGATCTGCGCATAGTGACAAGCACAGGGTGAATCAGGCATGATCTGCGCATAGTGACAAGCATAGGGTGAAACAGGCATGATCTGCGCATAGTGACAAGCACAGGGTGGATCAGGCATGATCTGCGCAGAGTGACAAGCCCAGGGTGAAACAGGCATGATCTGCGCATAGTGACAAGCATAGGGTGAAACAGGCATGATCTGCGCATAGTGACAAGCCCAGGGTGAAACAGGCATGATCTGCGCATAGTGACAAGCCCAGGGTGAAACAGGCATGATCTGCGCATAGTGACAAGCATAGGGTGAAACAGGCATGATCTGCGCATAGTGACAAGCCCAGGGTGAAACAGGCATGATCTGCGCATAGTGACAAGCCCAGGGTGAAACAGGCATGATCTGCGCATAGTGACAAGCACAGGGTGGATCAGGCAGGATCAGCGCATAGTGACAAGCACAGGGTGGATCAGGCAGGATCAGCGTATAGTGACAAGCAGGGCGGGATTTAGACTTGACTAGGCCCTGGGCTAAGTATAGTCCTGAGGCCCTATCGTTTTAAATTACACAGACTATCGTAGCGAGCTAGAATGGACAAGATAATATAACTTAAATAATATTAGTAAAATCAGAAGGGGGGGGGGCATCATCATAATTGGAACTCCGCGCTGATGCTGAAAATAGGAGCTAAAATGAGAATGTCTAAAGGGACGTCGCACGTCGACCCAGCCTAAAAATGGGTACCAGGGTGTATGTCCTGGGGGAGTAAAGACGGCCGACGTAATGCTGACCAAATTACCCACCTAGTGCCGAATGGTCTGTTAAATATGGGTGCTCTTCCCATATGCCCAATGCGCCTAAAAGGCGTGAAAGGGGATCTTTATTTTCTTGCTTTAAAATATCGTCCAGTAACAGTTTCATTATCCCCGAGTACAAGAGTTTTCGTGGTTTTCAGACAGTGGTACAAGAGTCACATTAGTGGGTCAAGGTAGCTAACCGACACCGGGCAGTCGGCCATTGATATAATTTTAAGATGAAACTAACAGTTCTCGGAGTCACTGCCCAAATTCTTTTTCTTCTTCTTCGCGATCACCCACTGTAAACTCCGGCGGAAAGTTCTGGTTGTTCACGCACTTCTGGACTGTAGACTTGTATACAGACTGTTGATTCCTTACCTCTCAGGCAGATGTACTCGGACTTCGATGGAAAACCCCAATTAGTCGACTTTTACGACATGCTTTACCACTGATGTTTCTTCTTTTTCCCTAAAGCAATCGTCTTATTTTTTTGTTGTTGTCGTTGCTCAGCAACACCAGCACAGAACACACTATCTGTTGTACTCTGCTATGCCTGCCTTGTTACCTCCCTTAGGTGTGACCTTAAAGATAACTTTCTGAAAACTGAGCCAATAAATCTGGCCTAGTTTTCGAGGTTACTAGAACATTCGGGGCAAAACCATCATCGCAGTGACAGGTATTTCACCTACTATGTGTTTACTAGAGCATCAGGTTTTACAAATAGTTGTTTTACCCGCTGCCTGTACCGTATTAGGTGTTAAGGAGTAAGGTACTCACTTAGCACACAGGTATCATAGCAAGGATTTGTGTGATACAGCTTTGAGTATACTTGGTCAAAACTCTCTTTTTAGCGTTCAGCGGCTCTAAACTCTAAGTAAAGTTCTGGTTATTCGTCCACTTTTGGACTTTTGAATTGATCCAGATTTGAGTTTTGCATGCACATCAGTTTTACATACCTGGCTTATTTGTATGCAGGCTGTTGTTTTCTTGCCTCTCAGGCAGGTGTACCCCGACTTTGATGGTAACATTCTTAATAATTAGTCGCTTCTTTCGTTATGTATTTTGAAAGGGGGGGGGGGGGGGGGGGGGTGTGGGGGTGCAGTGTGTCTTCTTTCTTTTTAGAAAAGTCGCTCTGGAACCCACACAGGGAAACTGGGGTCAAAACATTTTGAGCATTGTCTGTTCACCAGGGTCGGCTCTGTGGCTAAGTCGATGCGAACGCTTCGTAATGCTGGGATGCCGGGTTCGATCCCAGCTGTGGGCCATGCGCCTTGCGTTGGTTTCGACAGTGGTATCACGAAAGCCGACCGTCTAGGGAGCAATGGCAAATTTACTGGACGTAAATTTGCCTAGAAAACCACACAAAAGCCAGGGGATGTTGTCTTTGGTTCTGCAACGTCCTGTAAAGGATACGTAACTAACCTGTTCACCAAGCACTTAAAACAGGCATCTAAAATCTGAGTTCAGTTTGTCCAGAACGGCGCCCTAATCAGGCGCGCGGCTACAGAGAAAACATTCAGGTGCTCAGCAAGCATATCGTCTAAAGCGACAATTGCGGGTTTAGTGCAATCGGATGCGTTGTGTTGAATGGACAAATATCGCGGCCCAGCTGTAAACCACTACAGAACCTGCGAACCCCTAATGGCGAACGCAGGAGACGATTGGTCCTTGATGCATCTTGCCGGGAAAAAAGAGGGGGGGGGGGGTGGTGAGGCTTATGTTAACAAACCTGGAGTCTGCTTTCTGAAAAGTAAAGAACGTTTTTCCACGCCTGCATGCGTTTTGGGTATATAGGGCTAGGCCTATATTTTTTTTTAAAGACTAATCGGCACTTGATGAGAGATGTAGTCAGCATCACACAGGCCGCTTTTACTTCCCAGTACTTTACATGGAACCCATTTAAGGGTGGGTCGACTTAGGAGTCCGGGTCGTTTTTGAAAGAAAAAGAAAAGTCCAGCTCCGTTAGAACCAACGCCCTTCGGATCTTTAGGTGAGCGTCTAGCTTCTACACCATGGCGGTTTCCCGTCTGCTTTGTGGTATCCACTAAATGAAAAGAAATAAAATATCTGTTGTCTCGTTTGATTATAGTCTACACTTGTTATCTTTTACGTTTGGGC
>CAJHNH020003181.1:45000-70000 GCA_905116865.2 Candidula unifasciata | reverse complement strand
TGTATTCATAGCGAGGCGCAGACGCCATTTGGGGGTGACAGGTTCAATTCCCGGCACAGTAACTATAGCTTTCTATTTTTATGTTGTCTAGTGTGTTCTTCTATCTATCTACTTCTTTATTTGAGTGCCGATCAATACACTTTCTGTTACTTGATTAATTCATAATATTTAACGGTCTCAAAGGTTCCCCCTCTGTTTATTAATAGGAACCTTTAACGGGTACCAGGAAAAATAGTGGAAAGTAAAGGTGGTCGGCGCGATGCCGACCGCATCACATACAAGGTATCGATTGGTCTATGTAATATATGTCTAACCGTATAACGCTCAAACAGACCTGAGGGCAAGGAAAAAGGCCCTTTACTTTATAATCCAAAAAAATCATAAAGTGCATCTACACGTTATTTATCTCAAAAAAAAAAAAAAACTACCTCTAAAATACTAAACAGTCTCTATTAATATTGGAGATAATGGAAATTTTTTGATTGTTTATTTGCTTTTTCCCCATCAGTTGTGATATTCTCATCTGGTGTCGCTTTTTTCCTCACAGGTAAGCTGGGGCTGGGGATTTATTGGGTGGAGGTAACACGGGGCGCCCACTTCCAAACATATTTTTCAGGGATTGTCCAACAGTAAGTCTTTGTGGGGGAGGTAGGAGGGGGAGGCCTGGGCGTGAGTGAGGCTCTCTAGATAGTTTGCAATAAGGAAAGGTTGCCCTCTATTCACGTATAGAAGTAATCATTTTAAATTTAAAAAAAAATATTTTTGTTTTGTTTAAATTTCATATTATTTCAAATATATATAAATTTATACTAAAGAACACCGTAGACAAGACATTGAGAGGCATACGATGGTCTCCATTCACCACGCTTAAGGACCTTGATTTTGCAGATGATATTGCACTCCTATCACATAAACATGAACATATACAAGAGAAAAGTAACAGACTACACAGCACAGCAGAGACTGAGAATAAATACAAGAAAACTAAGATCACGACAAGCACTCCAAATCAACAACCAGTGACCATAAGTAACCAATCACTTGAAAATGTAGAACGTTTCACATATCTTGCTAGTGTGGTGTCCCTACTGGGAGGGACAAAGGAAGACATACGGTCACGACTGAACAAAGCTAGAGCAGCTTTTGAAGGGATGATGCAAATCTGGAAGTCCAACAGTTACTGCAAAGGAACGAAACCACGACTCTACAAGAGCATCATTTTGCCAGTTCTTCTTTATAGAAAAGAATACTGGAGAATTACCACACACACAAAATAGGATGCACACAAGCTATCCACCTCCCACAATAAATGTCTACGTAGTATTCAAAATTTTCTGGCCAGATGCAATCTCAAACACCAAACTACTTCAAATCACAAAGCAAAAAGCTCTAGACAGTATGATAACCAAGAGAAGATGGAAATGGCTTGGCCACGCTATGAGATTGAATCCTGATATATCTGCCAAAACAGCTCTCACATGGATACGAGAGGGAAAGAGTAAAAAAAAAAAAAAGAGGGGCCCAAAAACAACATGAAGACGAACGATGGAAAGTGACATGAGTGTGGCATCTTTGACATGGAAAACTACATTGAAGATTGCACAGGACAGGAAAGCATGGAAAGTCCTCTCTTAAGCCTCATGTGCCACTAGACATACAGAGAACTGATGATTATTAAATTTATTTGCTATTCAGTGCATAATAATAATAATAATAATAATAATAATAATAATAATAATAATAATAATAATAATAATAATAATAATAATAATAATAATAATAATTGCAACAACTACAACAATCAGTTAGTCAAAAAAAAAAAAAAAAAAAATGGTTTGCTGCCTCCATATTGAAAATGAGCTTAAGTGCTAACTGTGGGTTTATCTCTTGGTAAGGTTCCAGACTTTTCCAGGATGCGACTACGTAGAATTTGCCCGAAACCACTAGAACCAGGGTGTTTGTTTTACCGTCCACTGCCAGAATCGAAACACAAGGGTCATGGATAATGGGTACACGTAACGTTAATTTCCCCACGCCCTGCCCATATACACACTAGCTCACTTCTGATTGGTAGTTCCTGAACCTGTCACCTTGACACAAGGTTACGGGGGTGTTCCCCAATGCCGTTGATATCGCGCATTGTATATTTCAGCACGCCAGTGCTTTTAACACTCCAAAAACATGGAGATACTGGCCTTAAAACAACCCCCCCCCCCCCCCCCCTCCCGAGAGTGCTGCAACCTATGTCACAGACATTCTCTTTCTCGGAATGAAAAAGTAAATGCAGGACAACACAGAAAGCAAACAATAGAGCGGGACGCACCTCCGCCCTTTAGGACAGTCGACCAACCCAACAAACTTGTCAATGGAAAGTGACCTACTTTTTGGGGGAGACTTACGTGAACCTAACCGAATAATAAAATTAATATTACTAATGCGCATTGAAGAAAGGCTTATGCCTGATAAAAAGTTAAACAGGGTGTGAAAAAGGGGGGGGGGGGGACCTTTCAAAGTTTTCAGTGTGTTAACGCCCCCGTATGTAAACATGGTACAGTTTTTCAAATTCATCGGTTTTACTTGCTCCATTCTTTCTACTTTCACTTTATCAACATTCAAATTTCCACTTCTCTATGTCAAGCAGCTACTTCACAAAATGTAGATAAAGAACATTATTAATGGCGTACCTTCCTCTTTCCCTGACAGGTAATGAGTTATTACCTGTTCGGTATCTGGTTATTAAAATGTGAACATCACAACGGGTTGGTGGGGTTGGTGTTTTCTAATCTTCAACTGACGCCCATTACCTTTTATCTTGTCGTTATTTTGACGTATCTGTGATTTATGAACTTGATTTCGTATAGCTTGATTCGTCATAAACTCTCAAGACGGGGATATGATGTTTTGTTTTGTTTCGTTTTTCGTTGTATGTGTTTTAATTTTGGCCAGAGTGCCACTATGAACAAAAAAATTATTGGTGGGGAGCTCCGACCTCTTCTTCTTCTTCTTCTTCTTCTTCTTCTTCTTCTTCTTCTTCTTAATATTATTATTTTTTTTAAACAAGATTCGAAGAGTTTCATTTCCTATGGCACCAGTAACGTACAAGTAAGAAACTGATGCCAAACTACGAACACATGGGGCCGCGTTAGCGCAGTCGATAAGAGACTCGCTTTAAAATCCAGCTGCGACTTGCTGCAGCCCACTACCGGTGTTCGAAACCGGGCGGTTCCCCGGGGTTTCACTCAGTCTCTATGTAATGGGTACCAGAGGTAACACTCGGGGGTAAATGGAGGAACGTCGCTGTAGCTACGGAGTTGCGTGCGGACTGCGACATAGGTGGACAGTTACTTATCAGCTGTCGATAATGGTGGCAGAGCACTTATAGTTTTAGTTTATACGCGTTTTACCTTATACTAAACAAACAGGCGGTGGTGGTTTTGGGGAGGGGGTGGGGGCTGAGTTTACACACTACAAGAAAAACATTCTAGAAAATAAAGAAGATTTAAAAACAAAAACAAATGCAGACACTATACATCAGACAAACTTCCATTTATTTCCCTGACGGTTGAGCGTTTATTAAACAGGTAATTTACGGTATGCAGGTTAGTAATATTAAACAAAGAAAACGCCTATTTGTTCTAGTCTTGTATCGAAGCTAATAAAACAGACATAGACAGTGCGGCGCAAATAAAAAACAAGCGTCCAGCCTCCAGGGACGGGGAAATAAGAGAAATATTAGGCTCGTTACTGATGTGCAGTCTGCAAACTTGTAATTCAGTCTTTCATGTTTATGTAAGAGCTATCTCCCTAGGGTTGTGTCTGATATGTGATGTTGGCGTTTATCTATTTACTGCCTGTTTGTTGTTTCTCTCAGCTCAGCATGCCACTCGAGCCCAAAATATCACGTGATTTATGCTTTCAGGTTGATATATTCCCACCTGATGGTTGTGTGTTCAAACAAACTTAGAAGAGGATATATATATATTTAGTTCCTCTAGGTTCCCATGCTAACAGAGGCTAAAAACCCGTACCAGGAAATTTCATGGGAGGTAAATGGGGCGCTGTGACACAAAATACACCAGCTAAATATAAATTAGGACCCGCAGTGGTGTTACAGCTAGACGCTCGCTTGCAGATTCGAGCGTGGTGAGTTCAGAACTTGACGAAGCAAGTCTTTTTCTTTAAAAATCACTCTGATAGCCAGGGTTACACAGGCTCAAATGGGTATGAGGTCAAGTCCCGTGAAGTTAGGGTAGCCGGCTTGATTTTGACCACATCATCAACAGAGTGCTGATTAGAGTTAGTTCCACGATAGTACCCCCAGAGACCACCCATATACACACTAGCTCACTTCTGATTAGTCGACCTTCACTCCTTGACCTTTTTGCTTTTCAGTATTCAGTCTTCGATCGCCCAGATGGCTGGGACACACCAGGAATTTGGTTTATGGATTTGTATTATTCTATTCTCTCTCTCTCTCTCTCTCTCTCTCTCTCTCTCTCTCTCTCTCTCTCTCTCTCTCTCTCTCTCTCTCGCGGTTTTGCTGGTTGCGTAGCTTGTGTTATGGTTATATTGCGTTTCTGTAGCGTCTCGTTTACTTCCTACATCCACGTCGTTCTTGGTCTGCCTCTTGCCTTGTAGCCTACTGTTCTCATGTGGTACGATATAGCCGCTGGCTGATTGTGCTCTATTCTGACCAGATGACCAAACCAATTGATTCTTTGATAGTCTATGAAATCGTTTACTGGTCAATCAATCAATCAGGTGCCGTCTCCACAATGAAGGTTGGCTGCAATGGATCTCCAACAAGCCCTGTCTTTTGCCCTTGATGTACACTCACTCATATTGCTGTTCGTCCATCTCTTGATGGTATCCTCCCACTTGTAACGCTGTCTGCCTCTTGCTCGCCTAACTTGAACCTTTCCCTCTAGGATGATCTTTACAATACTGTTATGTCTTTTAATGTGGCCAAAATATTTCACTTGTCTCTTTTTTATTTCACCTAGCAACTCTCTTTTCACTGATACAAGGTTACTATTCATGAATTTAGCATCTACATATCACTCAAACATCCATAATTTTACAATATTTATTTGTTTCGCTTTCTCTTTGGTACAGGTTCTCATTAATCATTTATTTTCTTCCCGGTGTCTGTTCCGGGGCCTCATTGTGGGGAAAACAAGAATAGACGCCTTCCCAACAAGCGTGCCGTAAGAGTCGACTAATTGGGGGCTTCCTTCAAAGGCGGAGTGCATCTGAGTGAGAGGAAAGGAGCGAGCGGTCTGCATACAAATGAGTCAGATCTGTAAAAGGAATGAACACGTCGCATGTTTTTATTTCACGATCTCTCTCTCCCTATCTCATTTTTCTTCTCTCTCTCCGGCTATCTCTCTTACTCTCTCTCTCACG
This sequence comes from Candidula unifasciata, assembly GCA_905116865.2. Taxonomy (NCBI): domain Eukaryota; kingdom Metazoa; phylum Mollusca; class Gastropoda; order Stylommatophora; family Geomitridae; genus Candidula; species Candidula unifasciata. The sequence goes on along the minus strand of CAJHNH020003181.1, from coordinate 64,594 downwards.
CTGTCTCTCTCTCTTACTCTCTCCCGCTGTCTATCTCTCACACACTCTCTCTCTCACTCTCTTTCTCCCGCTGTTTATCTCTCTCTCACTCTCTTTCCCGCTGTCTATCTCTCTCCCACTCTCTCTCATTCTCTCTCTCTCTCTCGCTGTCTATCTCTCTCACTCTCTACCCCGCTGTCTATCTCTCTCTCCCGCTGTCTATCTATCTCTATCCCCTGCCTGTCTCTCTCTCTCACTCTCTCTCATTCTGTCTATCTCTCTCCCGCTGTCTATCTCTGTCACTCTCTCTCTCATTCTGTCTCTCTCTCCTGCTGTCTATGTCTCTCTCACTCTCTCTCATTCTGTCTCTCTCTCCCCTGCTGTCTATCTCTTTCTCACACTCTCTCTCTCCAGCTGTCTAGCTCTCTCTCACTCTCTCACTCTCTCTCACTCGCTGTCTAGCTCTCTCTCACTCTCTCTCTCTCTCGCCGTCTAGCTATCTCTCACTCTTTCTCCCGCTGTCTATCTCTCTCACTCTCTCTCCCGCTGTCTATCTATCTCTCACTCTCTCTCCCGCTGTCTATCTCTCAAGCCATGCGCGTGTCTGTTTTCATTCTCTCATATACTCTCCCCCACCCCCCCCCCCCCTCTCTCTCTCTCCTATTTTCACACTCTAAGTAATTTGATCGCATGTTTTATTTCACGATCTCTCTCTCCCATTCTCATTTTTCTTCTCTCTCTCTCCGGCTATCTCTCTTACTCTCTCTCTCTCTCACGCTGTCTATCTCTCTTACTCTCTCTCTCTCCCGCTGTCTATCTCGCTCACACTCTCTCTCTCTCTCTTCCGCTGTTTATCTCTCGCTCACTCTCTTTCCCGCTGTCTATCTCTCTCCCACTCTCTCTCATTCTGTCTCTCTCTCTCGCGCGCAGTCTATCTCTCTCTCACTCTCTCCCCCGCTGTCTATCTCTCTCTCACTCTCTACCCCGCTGTCTATCTCTCTCTCACTCTCTCTCTCCCGCTGTCTATCTATCTCTATCCCCTGCCTGTCTCTCTCTCACTCTCTCTCATTCTGTCTATCTCTCTCCCGCTGTCTATCTCTGTCACTCTCTCTCATTCTGTCTCTCTCTCCCGGTATCTATGTCTCTCTCACTCTCTCTCATTCTGTCTCTCTCTCTCTCCCGCTGTCTATCTCTCTCATTCTCTCTCCTGCAGTCTCTCTCTCTCTCTTTCACTCTCTCTAACGCTGTCTATTTCTCTTTCTCACTCTCTCTCATTCTGTATATATATCTCTCTCTCCCGCTGTCTATCTCTCTAACTTATGTGCTCACCTGTTTCATTTAACGATCTCCCTCTCTCAGTCTCAGTGCCTGTGTGGTACACTCTCTCTCTCACTCTCTCCCTCTCTCTCAGTCTCAGTGCCTGTGTGGTACACTCTCTCTCTCACTCTCTCCCTCTCTCTCAGACTCAGTGTCTGTGTGGTACACTCTCTCTTACTCTCTCTCTCCCTCTCTCTCTCAGTCTGTCTGCCTGTGTCTGTGTGGTACACTCTCTCTCTCCCTCTCTCAGTCTGTGTGCCTGTGTCTGTGTGGTACACTCTCTCTTACTCTCTCTCTCCCTCTCTCAGTCTGTATGCCTGTGCTTGTGTGGTACACTCTCTCTCCCTTTCTCTATGTCTGTCACACACATTCCATTCCCGCATCTATCTCTCTTTCACTCTCTTCTAATTACGTGTTCCATTCTACAATATCTTTTTCCTCATCCCCCCCTCTCCTTCTCTCTCTCTCTCTCTCTCTCTCTCTTTGCCTTCTTTCTGTCTCTCTGTTTGCTCACAAACTCGTCTCCGTGATATAACTTGCTCTATTCTCTCTCTTTACCCCCGACCTCTCTCTCTACTGCTGATACTACACTTACCCCCCCCCCCCCCCTTTTACAGTCATAACATTTCCCCTATTCTCTGTAATATGACAACGAATCCCACATTGAATTGTTTCCTCAAGCCGTCTTGTCAATAATTGCTTTTTGTATCATCTTTTTGCCTTGCTTTCTTCTCTTGTCTATCGTTCTGGTTCACTGTCAGCTGAACTTTTTTTAAATCATCTTCCATTTAATTGATTTCTTTCTCTTTATCTGTTTCTTGCTTTCGTTTCTTTTTGTCCATGGGTTCGGTCGGGTTGTTTTTCTGTTCGTCTTTCAGTATGCCCTGCTCCTTTAGTTTGCATTGTCGTCTCTCTTTCTCCTTTTTCTCACTATCCGACCTCGTTGTCTCTCTCTCTCTCTCTCTCTGTCTGTCTCTCTCTCTCTCCTTCTCTACCCCCCCCCCCACACACACACACACCCCAGTCAACACCTTCTTAGTATCTATGTGTGTCCTGTTCGGTCACTTTTCCTCTCTTTACACACCATCTAACATTGTTAGTGTACGTCACAAACTGTCAGCAAACATGACATCACACTCCAGTCACATTCTTGTCCAACTAAAGAACAACATCATCATCATCATGTAGCAGGTCCTTTGCAGAACGTCGCTCTCATCACAGTCTGCCTGAAAGAAACTCGGTCTCTTGCCAGTTCTCCCGCCTCATTAACTTTCACACTCAAGGAGTCACTTATATCCTGTGCCCATCTTCATGTTGGTCGGCCCCTACTCCTCCTTCCTGGTACCATGCCTTTTGCTATAATTTTTTCCAATCCGTCGTGGCGCTTGATATGACCAAAATATTTCAGCTTCCGAGAAAGGATAACAAAAAAGAAAGGAAAGAACAACAAAACATCTCAATATTCAGCTATGGGGAACAAGCAGCTTTCAAGTATCCAAAAAAAAAAAAAAATTGAGCAATTTCGTATTACAAAACATTTCTAGTCAAAACGTAGTTTCTACAACCACTGGTCCAAATAACTCGCATAGCACTGTCAAAATCGTAATGTTTGGTATTAAAACTGGAAGCCCCTGGCCAACTAGACGACTGTTGTTGGCAGAAATCGTTTGCACGAAGGATTTAATGAGAACCTTTCGTTTGAAAATAGCAGTCCAATTGTGCTGTGTGGACCTACAGTTGACAACTGGGTCTTACACATCTGCTGTCTGGGTTGTCTCAATTAAGGGGGGGGGGGAGAGAAAAGAGGATTGGGGAGGGGGGTGTTGTTTTGAGAGTGGGGATTTTAGGGGCAGCCCCATGATCAAAACATGTGGGGGAAGGGTGTGCGTGTGTGTGTGTGTGTGGGGGGGGGGGGTACATCTTCAGAAGTGAGATTGGGGAAAGAGGGAGGGGGATCAGTGGACATAAGCATGGTTTAATTGCACAATGACCTTTACACGGGTCTTTTAACTTTATTCCACCCCATCTCGGAGACTGCGAGAGTTGCCAGTGAGTTACCTGTGAAAGTCCAATAGTAACGAGTGTGAAGGTGTTAAATGAGCGTCGACTAACTCTAACTCTAAACCCCCTTTTGATATTTGACTTTCCCTTTGAACTCTCGGATTTGCCGAAATGGGGTGAACTAGACTGATAGTAACTATACATACCCGGTCCCACACATACACTCGCACCTGTGTGTGCGTGTGTTTGTGTGTGTGTGTGTGTGTGTGTGAGAGAGAGAGAGAGAGTTTCAATCAAATGATGGCAACCTTACATTACCGGTCTAAATATTGCTAGCATCATCAGCCAGCTCTCCCGCCTCCTAAAACCTTCCTAACTCATAGTATTCTGAGAATCTTTCGATAGCATTTCTGCTCAAAAGCAGTGTTGCCACTTTGGATGTTTTACATCCAGATTTAGATGTTTTTCCTTGCATTTAGATGGCGTTTTTGACGTTTAAATGGTAGAAATCTTTCTAGATGTTTTTCATTTAAAGTGAATTTATCAAATCTAACCTAAGAAACAGGATGAAATTTTACCTCTTAAATGCTATCTTGACAACTCAATTCGGCCTGATAAGAGTAGGAAAATGCGGTTCCACTTATCAGCTGCCTAACTGGGTATTAAAAGAAATTGGAACAGCTAAAGCATACCAGAGTCATTTTGGATCTGAAGCTTCAACTTCATCATCCAAGCTAAGTTTATCCTGTGGATCTTGTATGGCAGACTTCAGTAAAGATGAAGACATGATTCTATAGGTTGAGTCATTTCAATTGCTATGTAATTTGTGACTCTTTCCTTTTGGATGTTTTTTTCTAGATGTTTTTAACGCAAATTAAGATGTTTATAGATATTTTTTTTACTCAGTTTTGTATGTTTTTTGTCAAAGAAAAGTGGCAAAATGTTCAAAAGCTCTATTTTCTTCTATAATGACTGCAAGATAAAGCAATTGTAAATAAAATTAATAAAAGACAGTTTATAAAAAAAAATTATTTTATATTAAAAATTGTTATCTATTTGGGTTTACTTGATTTTAATCGCATGCCTGCTCTACCCTGCATTCAGAGGTGTCGGCACGTGAATGTATGCACTTAGGCGAGAGATAAACAACGGGGACGCCCCTGTCTACATCTTTTCATCTGAGAATTTCTATCGTGAGCTGCAACAATGTTGCACAGCTTTGTAGCCAACTATAAATCAAGTGCATGAAACACAAGTGTTGCAATATGCCAGATTAGACTGCTTGAACCAACCCGCATTGTGTCTGGGAACTCTTTGTTCTTGCAGTCTCCAGAAATTTCTCGGATGGATGTGAGGTCGTCTTTGCTAGCTACAGTAATTTCTCCCATCATTAGCAGGCGCTTCAGTTGTAGATTCAACAGCCACTGCGTGGAGCTTTGAGTGATCGGGGGGCATGTGTATCAGCCGCACCCAAGGAAGAGCTTTCTAACAATGGTTTGGGAAATTGGATGTCGTCGAGTTTAGTTTGTATCCGGGGTCACTAGGAAATGAATAGCACAACATAGGAAACCTGAAGTAACATTTCTTCCTCGTTCAGTTGCGAACAGTCTTCCTTTGTAACCTTGTAACTTCCCTGTCTGGGTTCCGGAGTCCCATTTGGGGGGGGGGGGGAGAGAGAGAGAGTGGGGGGGGGGGGGGGTAAAAAAAAGAATAGACCCTTTGTCGCCTAATAAGTATGTCGTAAAAGACAACTAATTAATGCTGTTTTCATCGAAGTCGCAGTGCATCTGCCTGAGATGGGAGGAACAAATAGTCTGCATACAAATAAGCCAGATCTGTAAAACCGATGTGCATGCAACAACAACAAACAAAAAAACACTTAAGTTTTGTATAATACTAAAATCCAGAGATGTACGAACATTCCAGAACCTTCGTCTCACCTTACAGAGCACACTGTTGGTTTATCACCTTGCTAAGGTTATAGATTTGTTTCATACTTCCGGAAAAGATAAAGCGCGCGCTGGGAGTTGGGGGGGAAAAAAAAGGGGGGGGGGGATACAATTCTAACCAGCGCAGTCCCTGGTGGCTGCAATAACCAAGCGGTCCCTAATGTTCAGGCTCAAAGACCAGTATGTACTTTGTTTGTTGGTTTGTTTGTTTTAGTATCCAGAAGCCATGAGTTGTTAACCCTTAGGCTCGGTATTATTTATATCGCAACCTTTCGGCCTTGATTCCATTGTAAATACCGTTAATCTAGGAGAAATGTGGCTTTTCTGCCCACCCCCGGGAGTGAACCCGGACCACACGGAGTTCGTCACCCGCTCACCGCGCAATCCGGTTTAGCCAACTACGCTATAGAGACGGGCCACTATGTACTATAAAAGTGGTAACTATAGAGTTTTCTGTGCCCGCTCTTGTGTGTGTTTATGTATGTATGTATGTATATATATATATATATATATATATATATATATATATATATATATATATATATATATATATATATACATAAATATACTAGCTGTTCCCGGCAACGCGTTGCTGTGGCCCAGAATGGTTAAATGGAGAGGAAAGAAAAAAACTCTCAGCTAAAAATGTCTGTTCTATCCTCTCGTTCTCTCCCCTCGACCCAGTCATATCTACCTATCCGAAGGATTGAAAAATCATCCATGGCGAAAGTATTAAAGCAGAAATAGTTCAGAAATGGGAACTTTAATATATTATTTTAAGCTCTCTCAGCTAACTGTGTCTGGCATAACGCCCCCCCCCCCCCCCACTCCTCCACCAATCATATCTCCCTCTACGTAGGATTGAAAAATCATCACCTGGCGTAATTATCAAAATAGAAATAGTTAAGAAATTAGAACATTACAATTATATTTTAAGATCTCACAGCTAACTGTGTCTGGCATAATCCCCCCCCCCCCACACCCCCACTCCTCCAATCCTATCTACCTCTCCAAAGGATTGACAAATCATCATCTGGCGAAGTCATATCTCCCTCTCCGAAGGATTGAAAAATCATCACCTGGCGAAATTATTAAAATAGAAATAGTTACGAAATGAGAACTTAAATATAATATTTTAAGCTCTCTCAGCTAACTGTGTATGGAATAACCCCCCCCCCCCCCCCCTCATTTTTTTCCACCAATCACATCTCCGTCTCCAAAGGATTGAAAAATCATCACCTGGCGAAATTAATAAAATAGAAATAGTTTAGAAATGCGAACTTTAAAATAACATTTTAAGCTCTCTCAGCTAACTGTATCTGGCATAACCCCAGCCCCCACCCCCTCACCCAATCATATCATCCTCTCCGAAGGATGGGAAAATCACCGTGTAACGAAATATTGTAACTAAATTGAGCTTGGCATCCGTGACCTTCTTCTTCTTCTTCTCTTCCACCCTGTACCTCATCGAAGTGTCGGGGGGAGATGTAATATTCGTTGATGAGCTCTGTCAAGGACAGCTACCATATCACCCACCCAGTACCAGTACTACTGCAACCACTACCACCACCACCATCACAAAAACAACAACAACAACTGTCACTACAGTCTGTGTAGGTCGGTAAAGAAAAGAGGAGTTAGCGCCGGACTATTTAGTTTAAATTTGCCCCCGACATAGGAAAAAAAAAACTTCGTCACGTAACCAGTGATGGAACCCACAGTGAAAAGTACACTATACTCACGAATAGCGGAGAAAAATACCCCACACCCGTCATCTCGCCCTCGCCAAGGGAACGATTTTAACTGTCCTTGGCATCCGTGTCCACCCAAACTAAACGGCCCTCTCTAAGGCGAACGAAGATTACCCGTGACATGACCATTGAGTATCACATCGCCACTGTCGCAGGCTAGCTGTAAACCCAAAAACCGAAAAATGCGTAGATATCGTAGCCTAGCCATAAACCACAACACAACGTGCCAGCCGCCCAGTTAAGGGCTAAAAAAATTATATCACCTAGCGCGGAATCGAACGCGGGTCACCCACGTGATAGCCAGAAGAGCTACTAACTACGCTACCAATCAGAAAGTAGAAATGAAATTATATAATAATGCAAAGTTCAATAAGAGCTCAGCAGTCAAAGGCCGTCAATCAAAAAAATAAATAAATCCGGGCCGTCAACAGAACAAATAATGATTTGACCGTTGCTGGAGCTACGTCGTTCGTGGTTTGTGCGATTTTCTGACAAAAAAATCACTCTTTGTGTCAAAGGCAACATTGTGTGCCAATTTAAAAGCAATCGGTGCAGTAGTTTCCGAGTTTTTAAATAACAACATCGGAAAATTTACATTTCTTTATATATATAAATATATATATATATATATATATATATATATATATATATATATATATATATATATATATATATATATATTGTTCGACGTCATTGCCCCTCCCCTCCCCCAGAGAAAGTAGGTCATGTTCCAGTTAAAACTTTTTTTGGAATGGTTTACTTTCGTGAGAGTCATAGGCGTGTATCTCTTTTTTTGCTTTCTGACTTGTTTTGCATTTGGGTTTTTTATTTTGAGAGAGAGAGTACCTGTGCCATAGGGTGCAGCACTCTCTAGGGGGTTATGTGTTAGACCCAGTTTCTTTATGTTTTTGTAGTGTTAAAAGGGCTGGCATGCTGAAATATAGAAGACGCGATGTCAACGGGCACTGGGGAACACCCCCGTCACCTTGTGTCAAGGTCGGGTGACTCAAGGTCGACCAATTAGAAGTGAGCTAATGTTTGTATGGGGGGGGGGGGGGGGAGGAAAACTATCGCGGAACTAACCATATTTATATATATACATTTATATATATATATATATATATATATATATATATATATATATATATATATATATATATATATATATATATATATATATATATATATATATATATATATATATATATATATGTGTGTGTGTGTGTGTGTGTGTGTGTATGTGTGTATTTGTGTGTGTGTAGTCCTTTCTCTTTTTGGCGTTTGAACCCTTTTCAACCAAATCCCTTATCGCCCTAACTTCCTGACCCATCCTACTCACCCACTCATGTTGCACTATTTCTGGTAAGCTATCCAGACAGAATCCATACAATCCTACAGGCTGAGTGGGATTTCTCTAATACCTGCAGTCAGGATCTATAACCCTGGCAGAAGTATCTACTTAATTACATTAGATCAGAGCTTTCAAAACATGTCACATTAGTGACACACATCCTCTCTCTCCTTTTAATATAAAAAAAAGGACAGTTACATTTTTTTTACACAGCAGTTCTGCCTACTAGCAAACCAGAATTTTGCAAAACCACACATTGCTGATTATGCTGTTTGACGCTTTATGTTCTTGCAACACATCTTCACACCGCAACGGACACACTATTGTGTTTTGATATAGTTTAGAGAGCTCTGTGCTAGAGATGTGTTGGCTGCCCAGATAACTGAGTTGTCTCACCTTGGAGTGAGCCAAAGCGGAAATGGCACTCTATGAGCTGGTGTCTGCGTCCGACACACTTTGATCGAAAAATTTTATTATCTCCCCCGTCTAAATTAGATCACTGAATATAGTATTATTAGGTTAATTTTACGCTGGTCTCCCCCTTTGTACACCGCTACACTCTATTTCACTTCTGATTGGACAACCTACTGACCACCTCACTTCTGATAGTTCGGCCTCGAGCGATCCGACTTTTACACAAGGTCACGGGGATATTCCGCACTCATACCGCATGTTGTATATTTCACCATGCCAGAGCTTTTAATACTTCTAAAACATTTAGATACTGGGTCTAACACCCAGCTCCCCCTACAGGGTGACGAAACCTATGTCACAGGCCGTGTCTTTCTCAGAAATTAAACGTAAATACAAGACAACAACAGACTGCGACACCCCTAACCTCAACCACGGTAGACTAGTCCAACCAATTTATCAATGGAGTTGACCTACAACTGATGGTGTGCAAATGGGGAGACCGTCCTAAAAATAACCGTAATATTATTACATAAATGTCGTTTATGACTGCCAGCCTGCCTGTCTGACTGTCCGTCTGCGTGACAATTGTGTCACCCTCTAGGGGGAGGAAAAAAAAATAAACTGAGTGTTGCACATCCGTTTCACCGGTCTGGTTCATCTACATGCAGCCTGTTGGTTCCTTGCCTCTCAGACTGATATACTCCGACTTTGAAGGACGTTCCAATTTAGTCGACTCTTACGACATGCTTTTAGGCAGGCAGTGATTCTATTCTTGTTTTCCCCACAATGGGGCCTCGGTGGAACCCACACGGGAAAAGATATTTATAGCATGGCATCCATCTCCATCAATCATCCGTCCTGTTTAGTATAAGTAGCACAACAATCCACGAGTTCTCTTCTCTTATGGTGCTTACAGAGTCTGCTGCAGCCAAACATTGACTAACGTGTCCGGATGCGCAACGACACGTTGTAATCTCCGATAGGATTATGTTGCCCTGTTCGGCTCTGGGATTCCTACTGTTGGATCTTAACGTGTTGGCTCGGGCTAAGGTGTGGTACGCTGGGGAATTCTGAAACTCAGTAGGACGGAAAATATCTGATAGGAAGAAAGACAAGTAAGTGGTTAATCCGACAGACAGACAGACAGACAGACAGACAGACAGACAGACAGACAGACAGACAGACAGACAGACAGACAGACAGACGGACAGAGGGACAGACGGACGGACAGAGTAGCTCCAGAAACTGCTCCCGGGGATGTTCAAGACTACTGCACCTGCAGAATAAACGGCATAGTCTTCGTCTCGACGACGACGGCTAGACGCTCGCCGCGGATCGGAAGGTCGTGGGTTTGCTCCCTGGCGGAGCCGGACTTTTTCAAAAATTACTTTCATCCCAGGGCGACACAGCCTTGAGTGGGTACTGGGTGCAGTCCTGGGAAGTAAAGAACGCCGGCGTGATGCTGACCACATCACCCATTTTGTGCCGATTGGTCTATAAAAATATAGGTCTAGCCCTAAATGCCCTAAACACCTACAAGCGGGGGAAAAGGGACCTTTACGTTTTTTAATTCAAATAAACCAGATCGGTTATACGGATGTGCTAGCAGCTCTCAAATCCTTGAATAAAAGTGGGCGAACAACCAATTCCACCGGATTTTACAGCCAAAGAAGGTTAGGAAGAAGAATCATCCAAACAAACACTTCCTGACATGATAATACTTTCTATGAATATCAAACTCTATTGTCGCCGGAGATTCGGAGTTCGTGCATCAGTGCTAAGATTCGATGCAGCAACATCTTCAAGGTAGGGAAAATATGCACCTTCGTTTAGCTGCTACATCGAGGAACAGTTCGCATAGGAATGTCCAATATGCAATGACATCGATTGTAATAACACAACATTACCATTTATTGCTTGCAGATCCCAGTACGGCCATGATAAAAGTTCTTCAACAACCCTGCAGTACCTTGCCATGAATTCTAAAATCCCTCTCTCCATTACCCGCTTTCGCGAACCGGAAGTGATCAATTTTACCCCGACCGTTAGGAAGCCAAACGAATAAAGGACTTCTGAATGATAATGTGGAATCGAATACCCCTTTAGGAATTCATGAACTGATGGAAGCGATGTCGTAAAATTGCGTAACAAAACTAGAGATGATATTTCCACTTTGTGCTCTGTTATGTGTGTACATCTATTGAAATTGATTCTCTTGAAAATGCAAATTGCGAGATAATTTCTGCCTGGTCGAAATTTCGGGAAATGCATGACAAGAACTTTGGCATAATTTAGCCGATGCAATAGCTTCGCTTCAATTGACTTTAAAATAGGAAAATACTACTTATCTGTCAAATGGAATTTATTCCTGTTGGGAGAATTTGCGATAATTTATGAAAAGGGGTTGGGGGAAAAAAAGAGGGGGGGGGGGGGGGATTGGAAGTTTGTACGCAGAATTTAGAAAGTTATGGGTATCAGGGGAGCCGTCGTGGTGTAGTGTTTAGCCTGCCAATTCGATGGTTGTGGGTTCAAATCCGGAAATAACCGTAGCTTCTGAGTCGACCCACGCTAAAGTGGGCACAAGGTATATCTGGGACGCAAAGACGGCCGGCGTTATTCTGCCCACATCATAACACGGGTCACTATGGAAAATGAAGTTTGAATGAGAAATTGGGATATGTTAGGGGACTTTAAAAATACTGGAGGAACAGGCCTAAGGCAGAGTAAATGGTAAACACTGATACAAGAGGGAGGATAACATCTGTGACTGTGATCGTATCGATGCTGGGAATATCAACTCTATCCAGCACGATAGTATCCGGGACCCGGTCCTGTTACTTGATGTTGAGTATTTTTTCTAGTAATTTTCCCTGGTTTTTGGGCTGTAAGATCGGACGCTCGTGTGTATTGTTGCTCGTTAAAAAAATTCCCAGGCTTTTGGAAATCGAAAAAAGAGTAGCCTAAGGGCGCTGCCCGGGCAACATTTAGAGTTGAAAATCTACTCAAAGTATCTTCGGATCCTCGCCGGTGCTATGGAGTTCGCACACTGTGCTGAGATTCTTTGCACTCAGGCTTTAGTTAGAAGTAGAACGGAGCAGATATGGGTTACTGCCCTTGTGCAATGATGTTGATCAGTCGTCTAAACCTAACCTAAACAGCGTTAGACAGACTGTCCATGACACGATGCAGTTTAAGAACAACATTCGGTCAACATGAACACAAGTTCGGTCTATGCACTGAGTATGTTTAATTAATGACCGTAAAAAGTAAAAGCAAAGATCCCTTTTCACGCCTTTAGGCGCATCGGGTATATGGGCAGAGCGTCCCATATTTTTACAAACCAATCGGCACTGGATGGGTAATGTGGTCAGCATTACGCCGGCCGTCGTTACTTCGCCAGGACAGCCATCCTGGTACACATTTTAGGCTAGCTCGACCTGCGACTTCCCGTACCATAATACAAATCCACAATTAATGACTGTTGATTTACTTAAATAAATTATTTCGCACTATAATTAAATTTGTGTACCATCTCATGTTTTTAGCACAGTGTTACCGTTAGTTTAGAATATCACTGCTGTCTACCAGTGTTTTAGTAATTGGTTTCAGCTATAATGTGTTAACTATTGAAGAGAGAGAGAGAGAGAGAGAGAGAGAGAGAGAGAGAGAGAGAGAGAGAGAGAGAGAGAGAGAGAGAAAGAGAGAGAAAGAACGGCTTGGTATTCTGATGTTCTCCGCATGAAAACATGGACAAGAAATCGATCTGGCTGTCAATATTTAGGTGAGAAAATCCAAATCTTGCGGATCGAAGTGGCCATGTTTGTGGAAACGCCGATATTGGTTAGAGAAGTGTTCCTCAACTTGTTTATAGATAGGGCCCACTAATACAGGGGCAAGGATCTTTAGGACTAGCGTTGCCTTTAGCAGATTGTACAAGAATGTTTGGAACAGAAGTGGTATAACCTTGCAGACAAAGCTTAAAGTATACAGAGCAGTTGTATTAACTACACTGCTGTACGCATGCGAAACATGGACTGTATACCAGCGCCAGGCCAGAAAGTTAAACCACTTACACACAGTCTGCCTTATAAAATTGATGCAGATCAGATGGGAAGACAAATTACCTGATACCATAGTCTTTGAGAAAGCAGCCATGTCCAGCACCCACACTTTACTGATGCAGTATCAAATTCGTTAGGCTGGTCATGTGGCACGCATGCCAGATCACAGGCTCCCAAAGAAAAACTCTTCAATGGTGAGCTGCGAAATAGAAAACGTTCCCAAGGCAGGCAAAAGAAACAAACGCTTTAAGGACACCTTGCAAGTCTTTACTCAAAGCATTTGGGACGAATGACACCAACTGCGAGGTTGCCTCTCAAAACGGAAATGTATGGCGTGCAACTCTACACAAGAGTGAGGTACATGTGAAGCGAACAGAACAGCAAGACTGATAGGAAAAGGATGGTCTGAAAGACGACTGCAGGAGATCCAATCCCTGGCACAACACTCATTCATTGTTCTCACTGTCCAAGAACTTTTCGGGCCCGTATAGACCTCAACAGACGTCTTCGTACTCATACTTGATGAGTGGTCATCATCATCTTGATAGACACTACACACACACACACACATACACACATACACACACACACACATACACGCGCGCATGCACGCACGCACGAAGGCGTGCGCGCACGCACACACACACACGTGATTTGTCTGTATCCTCAGCACAGACTGCACCAGAGGTTACCTGACCGTCAGCTGCCCTAATGTTACTGTTTCCTAGGGTTGAATCGGATTTCCGGGATTCGTACCATTCCCAATCTCATTCTTGAGGTGTGAGATCCCACAGAAGCAATGGAAGAAGGGATGTAACGAACAACCGCATCCCTCAACGGGGATGACGACAGATTTTCACTATTGGTTCCTATGTCATTATGATTTTAAAATCACAGCTGTACAGGTTCTGCTTTTTCTGTTGTTGTTTTTTTCACAGCTGCGAAGGTGCTTATTTTTTTTTTAAATTAAAGCTAATAAATTGTTTATCCTTTAAAAAATAAAATACAAAGTAACTGACACGCGCGTTGAGTCTGTTGAATGGGCACAGCTAAAAGAGATAAAGCCTTATTACGGGTATCAAAAACAGAGTCTTACGACGAATCTTTGGACCTATCAAAGATGTAAACAGCGGTGAATGGAGAGTGAGAAGCAACAACGAAATTCATAATCTGTTTAAAGCACTATTCATCACTGGTTTATGAGAGATAAAAGACTGAAATGGTTGGGGCGTATTGAAAGAATGTCAGATGACAGAGAAGTATAAACTGTATCCACCAGGAAGATGAATGGTCGTAGACCACGAGGCAGACCATGAAGAGGATGGAGAGATAATATCCAGACAGACCTTCAAACACTTGGTGTTACCAACTGGAAAGAGAAGGCCAACCAGAAAGATGAGTGGAGGCGGGTGGTATCTGCAGCAATGAACCCGAAGGGCTCGGAATGCTGAAGAAGAAGAAGTTGATATGGTTTGGAAATCATTCGCAAGTACGGCGTTGTAAGCTGATTATGTTGATAGCCTATCCTACATACAAAGTAAAATTGTTTTCGTGTAAAATTCAGGAGACTAACACTGGAGATAAAATAAGTAAAGGAAGTAAGTAAAGTTCCATTTTCACGCCTTAGGCGCATCGGGTATATGGGAAGAGCGTCCTATATTTTTACAAACCAATCCGTACTGAATGGGTAATGTGGTCAGCATTACGCCGGCCGTCTTTATTTTCCCAGGACAGCCCATCCTGGTACCCATTTTAGGCTGGGTCGACCTGCGACGCCCCATACCATGATACAAATCCACGCGGCCAGCAGTGGGTATCGATCCCGTTACGTTGGATGGAGATGAAATAGACCTCTTGAAATTAAAAAAGTTAAGAAATTGACCTTTTCCTACACCGCCAGGGGTACTGGGCATTTAGAGTTACACCTATATTATACAGAACAATTAGCACTTGGTTGATGTTTGGTCAGCATCACGTCGGCTACTTTTATTTAACAGGACTATACCTGGTTCCCGTTCAAGGCTGGGCCGACATGAAAGCCAAGGTCATTGGGGGGGGGGGGGGGGAGATGGCTCATTGCCCCCCTAACAAGTATAGCGAAAAAAATGACTGATTGGGTGTTCGTTGATGTCGGATGTTTTTTGTCCTAACGCGCAAACGTCGAAGCTTAGCTGTAAATCACAACACACGAGACAACCACCCTTTCGAGGACGTACGCAGAAGAAAAAGAAGGAATCATTTGCCCTTCTCCCCTATACGAAGAGAGTTCTACATGAGACTACGGCTTTTGTTCCAGAAAAAAAGTACCTTACTAACCACAAAGTGTCTATGACAGTCAGGTCAGAGTAAAAGATCTTTTTTCCACGCCTTTAGATGCATAGCATATAGGGCTAGATATATATTGTATAGACAGATCGGCACTCTACAGGGGATGTAATCAATATCACACAAGCCTCCTTCACTTCCCAGACTGTACCTGGTACCCATTCAAGGCCAGGTCGACCTGGGAGCTGGAAATCAAGGTTATGTTTGAAGAAAAATAAAGTTCGTCCCCGTCGGGACTCAAACCCACGACCTTACAATTCGCAAGCAAGTGCATAGCCGCTGTGCCACATCGACCCTCGTCTATTACAGTTTAGAAAAAAAAAAAAGTTCTTTGCGTATCCCTTACAGGACACTTAAGAACCAACCCCAGCATTTTTTCTTAGCTGTCGTGGTTTTTCTAGGCAAATTTTACGTTCAGTAGTTTGCCATTGCTAGTCAGCTCTCGGTACCACTGTCGTAACCAATGCACCATCTGCAAAACTGGGATAGAACCCGAAACTTCGGCATTACGAAGCGCGTTCGCAGCGCTTAAGCCACAGATGCCTACTACAGTATGGAAAAAACAATGATACATATAGATAGGTGCGGGTTCTGCGTACCGTTACGTACCATAGGTAAAGGGGGTGCAGTTATTCATTTCCACAAATCTCCACATCGTATGGACCGCGCCCGTTCCCGTTATTTTTATTTAAGCATCGGTTTGATCCTTTATGTCTTCCAGAAAATCATTCCCTAACATTGAACACACACACTGACCCGGTCTCTATGACATGACATGGACAAGCGACTTCCTTTAAAGAGGCGACCTGACAGCAGAGCCTTGCGATCTGCAGCTCACGCCGGCAACACACTACAGGGACATTATTATTCATAGCTCTGGCCTTTCTTATGCCTGGTTGCGTGTGTTCCTCTTGTCTAATGCCTTGTTTTTGTGTGTGGTAAAATTGTGCCATGATGGTTCATTGCATCATTTCCCCTTGCCGGGGTATTTTATTGGGGGAGAGGGGGGGGGGTGGTAGAACAGACCCATCGGCCCCCTAACATGCAGTCGTAAAAAAAAAGCGACGCAATAGGGAAACTTCTGAAATTGGATGACTTGGGTCGATATGGGCAGATATCGCAGCCTAGCTGTGAAGCATAATTCAACATGCCAAAGACCATTAGAATGGTGAACATAGAAAAAGAAGGTGCAGATTGTGCAACCTGGTGCAACATTGTGGAATTGTTGAGAAGTTATATTGCTTTTTGTTATTGAAATATTTGGTTGTGTGTGCGCACGCGCCCGTGTGAGTGTGTGGTAATAAAGACAAATTGCAGCGAGGTGAGACCATAACGCAGCAATGTGTCATTATTACCTCATACTCACACGGGTGCGCACGCGCACTCCCGCGCACACACACACACACACACACAGGGAGAGAAAAACCGAAAGGGCAGAAAAACAGAGAACGAACGAATATGCGAATGACATTTTTAAAAATCTATTTATATTTGTTTTTATTTTTAAAGAAACACGAACAATGAGAGAGAAAGAGATAGATAGATAGATAGATAGATAGAGAGAGAGAGAGAGAGAGGGAGAGAGAGAGAGAGAGAGAGAGAGAGAGAGAGAGAGAATTAGATATGAGTTAGAGACAGAGAAAGAGCGAAAGAGAGAAGGAGAAAGAGAAAGAATTAGAAGAGATACAGAGAGATAAGCCAACAGAAAATCAGAAATACAGAAAGACAATCAGACAGACAGACGACAGAAAGCATATAGACAAAGATATAAATATTTCAGCTATACCTCCTAATAATCTATACATGCACATTCTCTCAGGGCATCTCGACCTAAGATGGATAAAAGGCAAAATCCTAGGAAGCAAAGGCAGTCCATGGTATAATGATGTATTACAACATCCGTCTCAGGATAAAACCATTGACCAACTCTAGATTGATTCTTTTCCCATGTGATGCGTGTGTAAGACGAAACGAACAAGCAGACGTCTGCAGAAGGGGATATCGTGAAAAGCGAGCGAGCTATTGTCCAGTCTGCATAGACGTCAAAAACTAGGGTGCTCAGACCAATGCAGACCCAACACACACACATACACACACGCGCGCGCGCACACACACACACACACACTCACGCACACATAATTAAGGGAAGGACTGATACCGTCACCCCTACCCCCCACCCCCGCATAGTTACGGCACATTTCTTTATGGAAGCTGTCGTGGTGTAGCGGTTAGGCGATTACCCGACCTTCAAAGATGATCTTATCTGCCAGGGTGACCCAGCCTTGAGCGGATACCTGGTATGGTCTTGTGAAGTAAAGGCGGCCGGTGTGATGTTGACCATGTCCCTCACGACAAGCTGAGTGTTCTATAAAATATAGGCCTAGCCCTATGTGTCCAAAAGATCTAAAAACGTGTAATACTTTACTTAACTTCATTTATAACAAAATGGCTAGAGTACCCTTTTCACAATCCCAATAATGTCCCGAGAACAGTCGTTCTCTTACACACCGAGTATTTAATGTTAAATGTTGAATTAGGAATTAACATCATAGCACTCAGGATAATCCCAAAAGCACCCCGTCCCCATGTTCAGCAGCAAGCGAAGAGTTCCAGTTCCGGTGGTACCAGTAACTATCTGATTGTACAGCGCCATTTTCCATCAGGTTTTGTGATACTATAGACGACTGCAG
Source organism: Candidula unifasciata (assembly GCA_905116865.2). NCBI lineage: Eukaryota > Metazoa > Mollusca > Gastropoda > Stylommatophora > Geomitridae > Candidula > Candidula unifasciata. The sequence goes on along the minus strand of CAJHNH020003181.1, from coordinate 46,756 downwards.
CCGTTAAAGGCTCCCTGAAAGAGAGACTGACGACTAAGTGTAAATGTCGTTGCCGCACCATCTTGATCTCAGTCAAGGTTCAGCACACTACAACATCCACGGATTCGACAGAGGGTCGGAGACAGTGTTGCCACTTTGGATTTTTTACATCCAGATTTAGATGTTTTCCCAAGCATTTAGATGGCGTTTTTGACGTTTAAATGGTAGATGATTTTCTAGACGTTTTTCATTTGAAATGAATTTATCAAATCAAACCTAAGAAACAGGATACATATGACCTCTTAAATGCTGTATTGACAATAAAATTCGGCATGATAAGAGTAGGAAAAGGCTGTTCCACTTATCAGCTCCCTGATTGGGTATTAAAAGAAATTGGAACAGCTAAAGCATACCAGAGTCATTTTGAATCTGAAGCTTCAACGTCATCATCCAAGCTGAGTTTATCCTGTGGATCTTGTAAGGCAGACTTCAGTAAAGATGAGGACATGATTCTATAGTGTAAGTCATATCAATTGCTATGTAATTTGTGACTCTTTCCATTTGGATGTTTTTTCTAGATATTTGTCACGCAAATTTAGATGTTTTTAGATTTTTTGACTCCGTTTTGGATGTTTTTTGTCAAAGAAAAGTGGCAACACTGGTCGGAGATGATCATAAAACGTTTTTTTTTTTTTATTTAAAGCAGATCTCCTACGTATTATTGTCTTTTTGTCTTGAACGCTAATGTAGGTTTTCCTGCCGCAACGTTTACGTTCGTATTTTATTAGGAATCTCACGTTTTACTTCTAATTGTCGTTTATATTTGTTTTCAAACGGGAATGGAAAATGGGATAAATACCACATTTGCTTTCACAAAGACAGAGGCCATTGTGGTTTGACTGAAAAGGTGGAAGCAAACACACATTCCTGGATCTACAGTTTGGCAGAACCGACGTGGGAGGCAAGTCTCGGAGCGGTGAAATTAATGTCTTCTACCTTGAAGCCATCACAGTGTTTCGCAACTGATAATTATGTACTTGTTTTACGTATTACTGTGGAGAACGCAAAACAGAATTGGCCAACGAATACACGTCATTCCAGGACTGTGGTTGTTTAATCAAAATGGAGGGACGGGGTGGGGGTGGGGGGGGGGGCAAATTAAAATTGTCTTTAAAGTATTAATTAATTTTTTTCTGTGATTAAAAAAAAATGTCAAGGCTTCTTTTTAACGTCTTCAGGCGTATTAGGCATATCGGGTTAGACCTATATTTTGTAGACCTATCGGTACATGGAGGGTGCTGTTGTCGACATCCCGCCGGCCACTTTTACTTCCCAGCACTTTTACCTGGCATCCGTTTACGGCTGGGTCGACCTGGAAGACAAGGTCCAGCTCTACCAGGACCTGCACCCACGAACTTCCGATCCTCAGGCGAGGATCTAGCTGCTACACCACGGAGGCTCACTTTTCTGTGGTGGCATAACAGGACATGTCGACATGTAACCGCTGTTTAAAGCTAATGGCTTCTCGTACAATGACAGCCGAACGTTGCACCATATGACGACACACAGACTACATGTTCATCATCTTCATCATCATCATTACCATCAACATAGTGACCATCGTTATCATCATCCTCATTATCATCATCATCATCACTATCATCATCATCACCACCATCATTATCACCAATGTCATCATCATCATCACCATCACCATTATCATCACCATTATCCTCATCATCGTCATCACCATCATCCTCATCATCATCATCATTAC
>CAJHNH020003181.1:22500-40000 GCA_905116865.2 Candidula unifasciata | reverse complement strand
AACGAGAAACTTCTGAAAGATACCAGCAAACCAGTCTATGTTTAATCAGCGCACTCTCTAATCTGGTACGAGACAGAGAAAGATGTGGGTCACTCGAAAAGCCTGGCCAACAAACCAGTCTAGAGATTCTTGTATGACCTTCCCTCGGTAACAAGAAACTTGCAAAGGTTCTAGAAATCGATCGTCAAAGGATGTCATACACACACTTCCTGTCTGTGATGTCACTTCCGAGAATCTGCCCCAGAAGGTTAAAGTCGTATTATGGGGGCGTGTTGAATGTCTTGTTTTGCAGTTTCTTTTTCATCAGCGACCAGGTCGTCCATTCGCTCGCCGGTAGACGAGCTCGTCGCCGGTCGGGAGAGTATTTGTGTCAGTCTCCATTGATTGCATCACCACTGCAGGAGTGCTTTTCAGGCTTCTTGGTAGCATGCAATGCTAAGCTTTTTCGTATGGCGCACATAACCTTGTCACAATTATAACCTAAAGCACCCCATTCATGGATGCTGGTTGAACGTTAGTAACGACTTTTGTTTCGTTTATGCTAGGAAAGCATCGGAATGCTTTCTTCTTCACCTACAAAGCAATATAGTTTATACTTAAAGAATGAAAGTCATTATTATTACTTTATTAAAGAAAAGTCGGCGCTCTTATACATTGTTAACGATTTTTTGGGAAATATAGGTAATATTCTTTAATAATTTATTTCAGCTTTCGGAGATAATTTGATATTTATTGATATTAAATTGTTTTTTATAAAAAAAAAACACGGAACAACTAATGCATTTTCAGATTGTGTGAAACGGAATAGAACATAGCTAGGCTTATATCTTCTCTAAGTGTACCTTTCTGGCACACTGTATTCTTTATTCATCTCTATCCTTGGTGTACCTTTAGACATCACACAGGGCTCGCATTCAGTTCACCCACTCCGCTCTCGTGCATGCATCTTTCGATTTCTGAGCAATTTTAGCCTCTCGAAATAATGTTCTTCTTTATGTTTTCCTTGGACGTCCTCTCTTTCTCAGACTGTTTGTTTCCCATCTTAGTGCTTTGGTTTTAATTCTTTGCTTCCCCATGTTTTTTCTGGGGTCCTGTTACAGGGAAAACAAGAATAGACCCACTGCCTACCCAAAAGCTTGTCGTAAGACTCGACTAATTGGAAGCTTCCTTCAAAGTCGGAGTGCATATGCCTCAGAGGCAAGGAACCAGCAGTCTGCACAAAAATGAGTCAGATCTGTAAAACGGATGCACACGCATTACTCAGGTTCTGGAACAGGACTGCAGTCCAGAAGTGAGTGGATGAACAACCAGAACTTTCCGCTAGAGGTGGAGAACGCGAAGAAGAAGAGGAATTCTTTGCCCAGAGTGTGCCCGATATATTTCAACCTTCTTTGTCCTATTGCAGGTATTTGTCCATTCATATTCTGTTTAAATTTGTATTTAAAAAACAACAAAAATATAACATTAAATTGTTAGCAATCTTGTATGTGTCCACACAAGCAACAATATATTTAAATCTAGTTTTTTACTAGCAGGGGCGCAGCAACAGAGGGGATAAGGCACCTCTAGATTTACTCCAACAATTTGTAGGGAACCTTAAATCCACACCCATCTCTAACCGCTAAATGTATCAAGGGCTAAACTATTCAACCCTTTCAATCGTGTACGAATGTTCTATTTGTAATTACTTGTGTATACATATTTTTTCAAATATATTGTTATACTTTTTGTTATTCAGCACATTGTTGTTGGCTTTATTATTATTATTAGGCAATTAAACAAAGATGATGTGTTTGAGGCCCATTCCCCCCGGACGCAGGGAATTTGTTACGGGCTGCGCAATCTCATTTTCGATTCTCGGAGCATCCTTTCCCCTGTTCCTTGAGTATCCCCTCCCTGGTCCCCGAGCATCCCTTCCCCTGGTTCCCGAGCATCCCCTCCCCTGGTTCCCGAGCATCCCTTCCCCTGGTTCCCGAGCATCCCCTCCCCTGGTTCCCGAGCATCCCCTCCCCTGGTTCCCGAGCATTTTCTTCCGTGGTTCCAGAGCATTCCCTCCCCAGGTTCCCGAGCATCCCTTCCCCTGGTTCCCGAGCATCCCCATTCAAATTCGTTGAAGCATTCCCCCCTGAAACAAAAAATATCGACATTGTAAAATGTTTCAGGCAAATGGATATTTCCAACGGCTGAACGACCCACTTCTAAACGATACCCAGGAAGTCAGGTCAGGTCTGCCCAGCTCCTCTCTAGACCAGCACGAGACAGAGAAGGTGGAGGGTCACTCGAAAAACCCGACCAACAACTTCTAGAGACTCGTGTCTGACCTCTCGCCGGTAACAGAAAACTCGCAGAGGTCTGGGAGAAATCGATTGTCCGAGGATGTCTTAACACTTCCTGTCTGTGACGTCACTTCCGGACGTCTGCTTGTGAAGGTCAAGGCCCCAACGTGATGGTGTGTTACGTCTCGAGTTGCGGGCCATGTGCCTTACGTTGACTGACTGACTGACTGACTTTCTACCCCACCAGGACATCACACAAGCGATAAACACCCGATGACACAAAGTGCCACCATGTGGATGAGGATCGCCGTGGAGAGGTCCCAGAAACCGCGTTCAGACAATTGGCCATATTTATGGCCTGCCTATATTGCGGCCCCTGAAAAAAGCCAGGGTGGGGCTCCAAATAACAAAAAACAAAAAAAAACAAAAGGACAAAACTGGAGTATGTAATAAGTTTCTAGTGCCTTACGTTGGTTTCGACAGTGGTATCAAGAAAGCCGACTGTCCAGTGGCAAGATTAACTACTGCACGTAAATTTCCCTAGAAAAACCACACAACCACCATATATATATATATATATATATATATATATATATATATATATATATATATATATATTCCGTCTCCACAGGCCGTTCACTACACAACCACTGAATCTGTGTCAAACACACCTTTGACTCAGAGCGCCTAACCCTGACTGCACAGTATTTCACCGGTTAAAGATGACCTAGATTCCTTATTTCTGTTATGCGGCACAAAACTTCGTTTGACTGGTCAGAGAATAATTACTTGTAGGGTTTAATATCTTTACAAATGGTGTGGGTTGTGTAGAGCACCAACTAATTAGTATGTACAGGGGAAGGTCTAATGTTCGGAGTCTGATCTCTGGACATCAAGAACGGTCGAACACAGCTGACTCTGATCTCTCTGCAGAAGTGGCCAACTTTAAAAAGACATCAATTATGGTACTCGTAAACTATAATCAACTTACCCAAGCTTAGGAATTCTTCTAAGATAGAACTGGAACTTTGAATGCGCCAATTTCTACATAGACTGTATACACGTCTTGACACTTTAAGATCAGGCGAAGAAATGTTTTTTCAAAATCAAACTTAGCGTCTCTAGGAAAGAAGTCCCTGTATTCCTGCCCAAGGCGTAAACCGGTTTACAGGAATTTCTAAATAAATTACCAGAAATCGTCAACCTATAGTTGCAAGTTTGAAAATGAAGATTTATCAAAGCAACAAGAGGGTCTAGAAATAAGTATATTACCAGATAAAGGCATATATCAATATAAGGGACTATATACCCTTCCGGACGAGAATAAGTTTGAAATTTGACTGAGCGCGAGGGAAGTCGAATTCACGAATCGTCCATTGTCTAGGGTTGGCTGCTTACCTCACGGCAGTTGCCTCTCAGGAAGATACACTCCCACTTAAATGGAACCCCCTAATTAGTCGACTCTTCTAACGTGCTTATTTCGTAGGCAGTGGATCTACTTTTCCACCTTGCCACCAGCACAATAGGGCCCTGGAACCTAAAAGGAGAGAAGTATTGATATACGCGGTGTCCATGAGTTTTATTTTTCGCTTTTCAAACACTTTAGTGATAAACAGTTAATGATTAAATTCATTTGATTTTCCCGTCGAGTTTATGTGGCCCTATTATGTGGGAGAGGGAGGGAAGCAATAGACCCACTGTCTCCCCAACATGCATGTCGTAAGAATCGACTAAAAGGGAGCTTCCTTTCGTCGGAGTGCGTCTGCCTACATAAAATGAGACATATCTGTAAAACGGATGCACACGCAACACTCAGGTTCTGGAACTGGACTGCAGTCCAGAAGTGGACGAACAACCAGAACTTGCCGCCAAAGTTTACAGCTGGTGAACGCAAAGAGTGAAAGAAGAAGAAGAATTCAGCCCATTTTATGTTCGTCAGTTTCTTCTGGCATCTGTTTTCCACGTCTGTAGTTGTTCTTCAACTTTCACTACTACATAAAGTCGGGAGATGTGAACCAGCGTCATTGCACACGGTTATAAACCATAAGTGCTCTGCCACCAGTACGGACAGCTAATAAGAAACTGTCCACCTGTGTCGCCGTCCGCACGCAACTCCGATGCTACAGTGTCGTTTCTCAATTTACCCCATTATCTAGTAGAAGCTAGGTGAACCCCCGAAAAACCGGCCGTGGGCTGCAGCTGGATTTTAAAGCAAGTCTCCTATCGACTGCGCTAAAGCGGCCCCTTCATAAGTATTTATTTAAACTGAACACTAAACATAGGTAAATTGGTTTTCAAACTATATAATTTAGAGCTCCATATTCTATTAAACCTTTTCAAAACTGCCTTGTTGCTGTCTGTCAGTCCCCCCCCCCCCCCCCTTTTTTCCCCCTATATGTTTCCTAGACTCTAAGAACTGCAAGGTTAATTGATCCACTTTTATGTCTGCTTGCTCTATCGTTGATGTGTTTTTGTAACTGACTTGTTACCGGACCTTTGATATGCTATATTTGTTAAAAAACAGTTTTTTCTTTGCATGCCGGTTTTCACTTGGCAGAAAAATATCACCTCCAAGTATATTTTCCCTAACACTGTCTCCGCCATAGCCAGAAATGAACCGGAAGTATCACAGCTGCATTTGATACCAGAAAGCTCCAGATAAACCCTGTCTGCTATAATTATACTTCATTTTGATCTCCGCGTTTGGCGGAGATAAAATGTTGCCCTTTGGCTGCCCAAGTGCTAAAATCCGGCACGACAAAACACCGTCTGCTTCAACCCCCAACCTGTGAGTTGCCAGATTAGGCAGTGTCAAAATAATTTCTAGCTAGGATTAAGTTTTTATCAGCCAGTCTGGCAATTGTTGTGCTTCTTTAAGAGTGCTCGTTATGTTTATATTATATCAGATAGTGCCAATTCTTAACATTCCAGACAGTTGGGGCTTGGGAAGAAACTTTAGACGTTGTATATTCCCCCCCCCCCCCCCCCTAGAATATTTACTGAATGTTTTTTTTTTAAATAATGGGTACATACTATAGATTGTTTGAAGTGGATACATTATTTACAGAAAAACACCGATAACACGAATTACAAATGACTGAAACATCACGAGTTCGTGTTAATAAATTCTCACTAACTGAGCCAGCAGCGAAATGATGGATTGTAATAATACATACCCATCCCTGCTAAAAACAAAACTGTGTTCCTGTTAACCATGTGTTAAGCGAGTTCAGGTACTTCATTTTCAATTCACCTCAAACAAAAGAAATCGGTCAGTGCCTCTAGGGCGACCGAGACTGACAAAGAAGGGTTTCATGATCGCTCCAGGGCACGTAGGCGTTCACTTCGCAGTGTCTCACCAAATTTTTTGTTAAAACACAACACCCCTAGAATACTGGACGTTTTCAAGGAACTCTTGGGTTTCCTTTGTTTATGGTGAATTAAAATTAAAATACACAAGTTCGTGTTAACGGTCTTTACTGTACATCGTTGTTAGTTAATGCATTAAATATAACGTAGTATCTAGCTAGATTCTAGCCGGTCCAAGAGAGAAATTCGAACATAACGCTATCGCCTAGAACAGTGTTTCTCAAACTGTTTACATCTGCGGCCCACCAAACTAGTAGGAATGTTTCGCGGGCCACCTGACATTTTGATCAAAGACGAAAGGAAAACAAATGCAGACAATAGCTTGTTTGTTAAATCCAGTGTCACAAATTTAACATTTTTAGCTTCTGTCATGTCATCTAATGCTTAGAGGTTTTAAATCACACACACACACACACACACACTCACACACACACACACACACACATATATATATATATATATATATATATATATATATATATATATATATATATATATATATACATACATACATGAGAGCTACTGATCTAGAAAGTTTCAAAACAGAGTGACTGGTCCAGCGAACCCACAGGGGCTTACTTTAGTACTGGCAGAAAATGAAGAGATATCACAAACAAAGACCGTTGCAAAGAATTCTTCCTGTCGTAATGCCAAAAGGTATTCCAGGAGTAGACACAAGAAGATGAAGTGGATCACTGTATGTGTAGGGTCTTCTATAACCACATTTACAGTGACTGAATGTTTCTATTGCACTAACGCTCTCATGATGTCTACGCTATTTTTATTTTTATTTTTTTTACTTTGGAGTGATTTTTGCAACGCCCTATACTTATTAGTGACAAAGGGACCTTAGATATAGTCAAGAAAAGAAACACTATATCACTTGTCGTACGAGACGACTTAAGATATGTTTGAATTCATGGTTAGCTGCCGACGAAGAGGAGGAGGAGGAGTAGGAGGTGGAGGAGGAGGAGAAGAAGAAGAAGGAGGAGAAGAAGAAGAAGAAGAAGAAGAAGAAGAAGAAGAAGAAGAAGAAGAAGAAGAAGAAGAAGAAGAAGAAGAAGAAGAAGAAGAAGAAGAAGAAAGATAGGAAGAGGAGGAGGAAGAGGAAGAAGAAAAAGAAGAAGAAGAAGAAGAAGAAGAAGAAGAAGAAGAAGAAGAAGAAGAAGAAGAAGAAGAAGAAGAAGAAGAAGAAGAAAAAGAAGAAGAAGAAGAAGAAGAAGAAGAAGAAGAAGAAGAAGAAGAAGAAGAAGAAGAAGAAGAAGAAAAGGGAAAGAAGAACAAGAAGAATAAGAAAGCTTTCAATTTTTCTGTTGTCTAGGTTGTCGTTTCTTCTATGTGCTTTGTTTATTTCCTTACTACACATTACACGCCGACCAATATCCGCTTTTTTAATTCTCAGAAAAGTAGTCTACAGCAGACAAACATACGAGAAATACAATTTAACTGTTTTAAAACGAAATTGTTCAGATTGCCAAATTGCACTCTGCAAGAAAAATTGAAGAGGAAACAAAATCACATACACCAAGATTTTGTGAGCAGAATCGTGTTTTCATTGCTGGTTAAATGTCACAAGCGATAAACACTGGTATAGCCAACTTTGCGAGTCCAGAAATAACATGTAATTTAACCTTTTGCACTCTTCCTGTTCTCGTCTCGGTTTTAGCATTTCTAGCTTGCTGTATCCTGGACATAACGTTGCCGCTCTGCGCATGTCTGGTGTTGGTGAGATGACAAATGGCGGAATGTGATTGTGTTATTTTGATTTTAAGTCTTACAGTGGAACCTCGCTTAACGAGCATAATTCGTTCCAGAACCATACTCGTTAAGCGAAACACTCGTTATGCGAAACAGTTTTTCTCACATAAAATAATGTAAAATACGATAATGCGTTCCATGTCGAAACAAATACTTAAAAAATTAACATTTATTCAAAGAAACTTATTTACATTTTGTCAAAGAGAGTGAATCATCTTCATCTTTTCTTCCACTGCGGAACGAACCCACCTGGAATGCGAATTCGTTCTGCAGAAAAAAAAAGTCGAAATAATTAGGATACATAGCTAATTATTATTATTATTATTATTATTATTTTTTTTTATAACTAGATAAAAGTCCAGAGACATTTGTTTTTGCCGACGCTTCAAAATTTGGCGAAAATGCGACACAGCATTATCATTTAAAAAATTTGCAACGCGCATAGCCACTTCCTTATTAGGGTGATGGTTCTCAATATAAGATGCAACAGTTTCCCATGCTTTCAGCATTTCTCTTATTTCGCCAGGAAATGGTTGCTTTTCTGTTACCTCCTTCTCCTTCACTGACAAACTTTCCTCAAAAACTTCTTGCTGTGAAACACAATGCAACTCCATAAGCTATTGGGTGGTCAGCTCTTGGCTGTGGTCTTCCACAAGCTCTTCGATATCACTGTTATCCACCTCCAATCCCATGATAGTGGCCAAAAACACAGTCTCGTTGACCACAGGTACTGTCTCGAACCCCTCAAAGTCACAAATCGATAACGCTCTCCGGCCAAAGCTTCTTCCAAGAAGAAGTTAGGGTTCTCGTGGTAACCCCTTCCCTGCCTTGTCGATCATCTAGAGGAAGTGATTTTTCCAAAACTTTTTGAGAGTGAGATTGGTCCCTTCAGTCACCTGAAAACAATGCTCGAAGAGTGCTTTGGTGTAGAGCTTCTTAAAGTTAGAAATAACTTGCTGGTCCATGGGCTGGAGTAACGTAGTTGTGTTAGGAGGCAGAAACTGAATCTTGATGAACCTACATTCCTCAGGGAGGCCTGGAGGATTCATGTACATATATCACAATATAACACAAGTTTAAGAAAATGTGTGATCACAAGCGACACTACGATGCTACTGGAACGAATGCTAAACACAGACTGATGTAACATGCGTACAATCTGGGACTTTCCTTTTCCTCGCCACTGGTTATGCGAAACGTCGCTCGTTAAGCGAGTCATTCTTTTACAATTTGTTTTTCTCGTTATGCGAATTACTCGTTATGAGAGGTGATCGTTAAGCAAGGTTCTACTGTATATGGTACTCTTTTCTTCCTCTTTGTCCCATCTTTCTCCTTTTCCTTCTCCTTTGTCGTATTTTGTGTGTGTCAAAGTCACAATCAGCATCGTAAAATGTCCCTACCCTCTCCCAACACCCCCACCCCCCGCAAAAAAATGTAATTTATCACTTTTGTATTGTAGGCAAGGAAAAAAAAGAAAGGAGGGTTGGGGCGGGGGCGAAAGGGGTGGGGGGGGGGGGGTCTTAGAGCTGAAGATTAGTGCCACCTGGCTAGTTTTGTCTCAACATACTATACCAACAGGGGAAAACTAACTTTATCAATGATTCGAACATGTGGATCCCGCCTGAGAACCAGCCTTCCTACTCGTTCAGCCAGCCTCTTAACCACCATGATCGTAGATATCACGACCACACACCACACACACTCACGCACAAACAATTTATTTTTCTCAAAGTGCTGACATGGGGCGCGATAATCTTCATTGTTCTGCAAATATTGGTACTTTTAGCAACAAACGTTGGCACTTTTAGCAACAAATATTTAGCCTTTATTTTACCATTTCTGCAATGTGTTCATTTGTATCGCATTTCACCAGCAAGGGATATTTCAGACTGTTATATCCTACGCAGTGTGTGTAGATCAGTGGTCCCCAACCTTTTCTCCCCGGCAGCCCATCAAAGCATTGGAACAAGTTACGCTGCCCGCCTGGCAACCAACCAAAGACGAGACAAAAACACGAGTAGACAGCAGGTCATTGGCCAAATCCGATGTCAAAAATTTACAATTTTCAGATAATGCTGAATCTGTTGATACGCAGAGGTTAACATAAGATAACCCTTGACCCGTAAGGGTCGTGAAGGTGTATTGATGGAAGCACCGGCAAACAAAAGCCGCCATCTTTCTCTGCCTACTGCTTAATGAATAAGTGCATGATAACTTAGTCCTGTCCATTTCTTGATGTTGTCATTCCAGGCTCTTGAGAGGTTATAAAATATGAAGATATACTTAGCAGGAGCGTTGTTCTGATATACAAAGCGCTGCAACATCAATTTAATTCCTCTGTTTAGTGTGTATTATTTACGTACCTGAGAAAGTCATTTCACACATGGTAAGTCCTTTTTTTTTTCTCCACAGATTGGAAGATAACAATCACCTACCCTACCTCCTTACATGTTTGAGTAGAAATGTTTGCTGACCCGCAGGGGATGTCGTGCAGTCCATGAGTTGAAGATCACTGGCTTATATTGTTACTTGTACACTCTGGAAGAGTTTGTAATGTGTGTGTCATCTGTTTGTTGGCATGTGTGCAGGCATTACCACGAGACACTTTGGAAGAGTTTGTAATGTGTGTGTCATCTGTTTGTTGGCCTGTGTGCAGGCATTGCCACGAGACACTCTGGAAGAGTTTGTAATGTGTGTGTCATCTGTTTGTTGGTTCATGTGCGGGCATTGCCACGAGACACTTTGGAAGAGTTTGTAATGTGTGTGTCATCTGTTTGTTGGCCTGTGTGCAGGCATTGCTACGAGACACTCTGGAAGAGTTTGTAATGTGTGTGTCATCTGTTTGTTGGTTCATGTGCGGGCATTACCATGAGACACTTTGGAAGAGTTTGTAATGTGTGTGTAATCTGTTTGTTAGTCCGTGTGCAGGCATTCTAACTCAAAATGGGTCACCAAAACTCAAACTAATGAATGCATTTTTTAAATTTTGAGCGTATTTTTCGTGTGGGAATTAGTATTCTGCACGTTAAGAGTGACTTGTTCATGTAGGTAGTCTAGCGGGAAAACACACACAGACAAAATATAGAAGAGAAACAATGATAAAGAACTAAGCAGGCTGTGAGAAGCGCACATAATCGACCAAATGAAAACTATCCCTTAGTAGATAGGCAGGGGCAGATAACGCGTCTTCGACGTAGGAAAGAGAATTAGAGACTGAATAAATAAATGTGTGGTCTTGGCATGCTTGCCTTTCTAGTGTGTAAGTGAGCACAGTGCAAACAAACTGAAAAGTTCCGAAAGATTCTTTTTTTTTTCTCTAGGCAGTGGTTTTCAACCTAAGATTTAGTGTTTCTTTCCTTACTTTAACTAAGGTCCTTTGGTCATTAATAGGGTGTTGCAAAAATCACTCCAAGTTTTAAATAACTGCGTACGGCGTCACGAGACAGCGCATTACAAATATTCAGTCACTGCAGATGGAGTTTTGGAACCCTCTGAAAGGGGAGAAAACGTTGGGAAAAAAAAGGGGGGGGGGGGAGTCAAGTAATTAGGACACTGAGTGCATTTGTACATTGTAATAAACTATTATTCTAAAATTTGATTTTAGTTTTCAATTAAAAATTAAAATGTAAGTCATGAAAACAAAACAGCGCTGCCATGTTGATATGGAGAATGATCTCCGTTGTGCTCCTGCCCAGCATCAGACTAGAACTGGTAGCAGATGTCGTACAGACAAAACAGTGTCAGCCCTCACGCAGATAACATGAACACGAAGTTACCAGTTGTTGATGACTGTTTTTCTTGTATGTAATTTGACACTTTGAATAATGTCAAAGTAGTTTTTCTCCAAGTTCTTGTTAAGGAGGGGAGGGTAGGGGAGGGGGGTTGTCTTTCCGGGGAGGGGAGGGGAGGGGAGGGGGGTTGTCTTTCCGGGGAGGGGAGGGGAGGGGAGGGGGGTTGTCTTTCCATCTATTCAAGAGTGTATAGGTTGAAAATTACTGGTCTACTACACATATTTTGAGGGTTGCGTGGGGTGGGGGTGGTTATTGTCTGATTCCATGAATTAACACTTTTCTTAGTCCATGCCCTGTGGTTTTCTTGTATGCCAAACTATCAAACAACCCAACCCCTGTTGGTCTCCTCTCATTGCCTCTCATTTGCATGCATGTTAGTTCCGTATCCTTTACAAGACATCGCAGAACCAACCCCAGCATTTTTGGCTGTATTGATTTATCTAGGCAAATTTACGTTCAGTAGTTTGCCATTGCACTAAACGGTCAGCTCTCAGTACCACTGTCCAAACCAACGCAAGACGGTCTGCTACCAAATCGCCTGAAGCTAGGACCGAACCAGCCACCATAACAAAGCGTGCATGCATGTACGTACGTTTTAATGCATATTTTCTACTCGATACTAGGCGTCGCCTGAAGAAAAAGAAAACAACCTTTAAATGCATAGGTAATTATATACACATGTACGTCTGTATGGAGGTGCGTGAGTGCCTGTGTGCATGCGTGTGTTGTTTACATGAGTTAGCATGTGTATAACAAGCTGTGAAACAATAGTTTGTTAGGCTATTCTGTTCTATGTTGCCTATCCCGAAAAGATTGAAACAAGGTTTGTGTATCATGGAAGAAACATGACGCACCCAGAAAACAAACTTCAGAAGCCGAACATCTGATAGTTCCTGATCTTATGATGACCTGAAGGGGTCAAACTTCAAACGGAAGAAAAGTGAATCCACCAGAAGAACCTCTCAGAGCGGCCTCTTTGGCTCGGGCCGTTTTTAAACGTGTTTCCCTCGCTAATTAATTCACAGCCTGGTCCGTTGTTAGGCAGCCATATTTGAAAGTCAGGACGCCACCAGGGGCAGAGAATTTTGTGGGAGATAAAAGAATGAGGCTGCCGAAATTTACTTATGGGGGAAAAAGTGAATTCTTCATTTGGCAGCCATAACGCTCTTTAATGTCTGCAGTTAGTTAAGTGCCAGACTTTCGGGGCACTGCTGTATTCAGACTAAGGTAAGAAGCGGAGGGCAACAGGGGGGAGAAAACACTTTGACGTGTCTCTCGAGTGGTAGGAAGCTGGGAATTTGCGGTTAATTATGTAATAAACTTGTGAGGATGCGCTGGTTTTGGCTTACTGTAGCTGTTCTTTGGCAATTTGTTGGGATATTCCAACAATAAGAAATGGTACAACGTCCGGCTTTCATAGGGGAGCTCGGTCACCGGTACAGTGTTGGAGTTGGTTGTTTCTGTTGTAGTTGTTGGGAACTAATTTAAACACTATAACCTGCACAACACGTGGCGACAGAACTAGCCAGGCAGCTCTAAATCCTCAAATTCAAGCCCCCCCCCCCACCCCCCCCTAGACTGTCCTAAAAAGTGTAAAACAGTAGTGACAGCACTATAACCTGCACAACACGTGGCGACAGAACTAGCCAGGCAGCTCTAAATCCTCCAATTCAAGCCCCCCCCCCCCCCCCCTCTCTAGACTGTCCGAAAAAGTATAAAACAGTAGTGACAGTTTTTTTTTTTACAGACAAATGTGTCGAGTTAAAGGACTTGCCTGGGGAGATTATATCTGATAAGAAGAGGCAGGTGGATACGTGAATTTATGGATGGATGGATAGATGAGTGGGTGTATTTAGATGAGTGGATGGATTAGTTCTTTTGACGACTTCAAACCTGATTTCTGCCACATGTACATGATCTGCTGAAACGTGATTCCTCTAAGAACAGAACTCTGCTCCACTGATGACGTCTCAATGTCACATATCACCGAGCTCAGGCAAGACAAGCTGCGCGATGAGCTGAGGCAAGACAAGCTGCGCGATGAGCTCAGGCAAGACAAGCTGCGCGATGAGCTCAGGCAAGACAAGCTGCGCGATGAGCAGGAGCAAAGATGAAGTCTGAACTTTGAACAACGGATCAACATCCTGACACACGGGTAGTAACCCATAAGTGCTTCGTTTTTTCTTCTAACTCAATTCTGAGTCCGAAAAAGCTCAGCACAATGCACAGGCTCTGTAGCACCGGCCACGATCCTGAAATAATTTAGGTAGATTTTTAACTGTAAATTTTGCCGCGGCAGCGCCATTAGGCTACTCTTTTTGATTTCCAACTGCCAAGGGATTTTTTACGTGCGCAACAATGCACACGGGCGTCCGATCTCACTACCCAGAGACCAGGGGGAATTACTAAAAGTCCAAGTCCACGTGAAAAAGTCCTAGCCCTTACCGGGGATTGAACCCGAAACCTCTGGCACTCAAGGCGAACACCATGCCTCGAGGCCTCTTTTATTTCACTGAAACTTTCTACACTATTCCTGATTTGTGACCTTATCGATGCCCGTTATGTCTACAACATTAGACCTCAAAACTATCCATATCATCCATCATACTTGATAGATAGATAGATAGATAGATAGATAGATAGATAGATAGATAGATAGATAGATAGATAGATAGATAGATAGATAGATAGATAGATAGATAGATAGATAGATAGATAGATAGATAGATAGATAGATAGATAGATAGATAGATAGATAGATAGAGAGATAGAGAGATAGAGAGATAGATAGATAGATAGATAGATAGATAGATAGATAGATAGATAGATAGATAGATAGATAGATAGATAGATAGATAGATAGATAGATAGATAGATAGATAGATAGATAGATAGATAGATAGATAGATAGAGAGATAGAGAGATAGATAGATAGATAGATAGATAGATAGATAGATAGATAGATAGATAGATAGATAGATAGATAGATAGATAGATAGATAGATAGATAGACAGACGCACAGACGTGCAGACAGACAGACAGACAGACAGACAGACAGACAGACAGACAGACAGACAGACAGACAGACAGACAGACAGACAGACAGACAGACAGACAGACAGACAGACAGACAGACAGACAGACAGACAGACAGACAGACAGACAGACAGATAAAACCCCTATCTGCTGTATGCCAGCATTCATTCAAGTTTCTGGTGTATTTCCAGCAGCTATCATATGCCAGCTAGCAAGCAATTACCCACCGAATCTGGTGTTTGTCCACACAAATGAAGCGAATCCCCAGGTGATCATCTTCAGCAACCACATCCCAGATGCTCGTTTATTTTCATATTGATTCTCCTTGCACCGGTAACCTTCACATTAGTGCAACCTCAAACTTTGACCTTTGGAAGAGTTAACTGAATTAAGGTCAGGGTAGTTCCGTTCTAAAAAAAAATGGACATTTTTTATGTAAGGTAGTGTTGCACGGAAGGGAGCGCCGTGGTCTAGTGGCTAGACACTCGCATACGGATCAGTTCGGGTTTTGATGGAGACGGATTTTTTTCAATAATTTCCTTGGCTCCCAGGCTGACCAAGCCTTGAGTGAGTAGGTGGTATAGTCCTGGGAAGTAAAGGCTACCAGGGTGATGTGACCATCATATCACCACCCTTGTAACGATTGAACAAACAAACAAATAAAAAATGATTGTCAAACAATATTTGCAAAGAGGAGCGGCTGGCCGAACGGTTAGGACGCAGAACTCGCAAACAGGAGACCTGAGTTCGAATCTTTATTAAGGCCGGGGATTTTTTTTTTTTCTGTCGGAGTCAAAATAAAATTATCACCTGCACAGTCTTAGACGTCGGCTTTGTGGCTAAGTCGAAGCGAACGCTTCGTAATGCCCGGATGCCGGGTTCGATCCCAGCTGCGGGTCATGCGCCTTGTGTTGGTTTCGACAGTGGTATCAAGAAAGCCGACCGTCCAGGGAGCAATGGCAAACTACTGGGCGTAAATCTGCCTAGAAAAACCACGCAACAGCCAGGGGTTGTTGGGGTTGGTTCTGCGACGTCCTGTCAAGGATACGTAACAACAACAAAAAACTGTAGTAGCGACAGCACTAGCCACGCGGCTGTAAATCCTCAGGCACAAAGCTCCCCCTCCCACACTCCTCCCACATCCCCCTCGCCCTTCTTTACACCTCAAACATTGTATAATACAGGCAGTAATTGTCAGTTTTAATTGGCTTTATGCCAAATACGTCTGAAGGGGTGGGAACGGTTCTTGGACTTTTCTCTTATGCTCGTCATAGAATGTGATTTCCCTGTCTTTATCTGAAACATTATAACACTGTCGTCTGGAAAGAAGGATAGGTGTCAACAACAGCTTTCACCCAGAATGCCACAATCTTCTAAAAGTCCATGCCGTGTGGCGTGGGGAGCCATGACCATCCACAACCTTCTGTCTCGTGTGCTTTCAGTCAACTCTGACACAGATGATCTTCCATAGTCCATGCCGTGTGGCGTTGGTAGTCATGTCTATCCACAACCTTCTGTCTCGTGTACTTTCAGTCAACTCTGACACAGATGATCTTGCATGGTCAATGCCGTGTGGCGTTTGTAGTCATCTCTATCCACAACCTTCTGTCTCGTTTACTTTCAACCAACTTTGACACAGATGATGTTTCATGCCATGGTGTAAAACTGTCCATCATATGTTCTTTCGGTCTCGCTCTGCCTCTCCTCCCCTCCAGCTTTCCTACTGTCACGATGTACTCCAGTTTTCTTCTTCTCATCACATGACCAAAGAATTTAGATTGTCTCTTTTATGTGGGCACTCAGTTCCCTCCGTAAGTCAGTTTCTCTCAAGACAACTCATTTCTCTTTTCATATGTCCAGGGTTTTTTCATCATTCATCTATAAAACCACATCTCCACAGCTTCCAAATAATGTTTCACTAATCTACCGACTGTTCATGATTCTCTTCCGATATCAAGATGGAATTTATACAGCTGTTAAGAATTATCTTTCTCGTGTTAACTGACAAAGAAAGGTTGCGTAAAATTGTATGCATTTTGTAACTTACTACAATAAGGTTAGTTGCGTATTATTTACAGGACGTCGCAGAACCAGCCCCAACAGTCCCTGGCTGTTGTGTGGTTTTTCAAGGCAAATTTACGTACAAATTTAAGTACAATTTACGTACAAATTTACATTACGAAGCATCGACTTAGCCACAGAGCCGACAACAGACTACAATACAGGAAACGTTTCTAATGTTAGCTAATGCATTTACCAATCTGCTGACCTAAATAACAACAAGGGGATACTGTTGGAAAGATGTGAACTGTAGACAGTTTCAACCAAAGAAGGATTTCACTAAACGAAGAGAATGTTATGCTTCCCATCTTGTATGTCGGCGTCTGTGGCTTAGGCGTTGCGAAAGCGCTTTGCAATGCCAGGGTCCCGGGTTCGATCGCATCTGCGGACGATTTGTCTTGCGTTGGTGTCGACAGCAGCACCAAGAGGTGACCGTTTGTTTAGTCAGAGGCAAACTACAAAACGTAGAACTGGCCTAGAAGAACTAAAACAGCCTTTAAAAAATGTTGAAGTTGGTTCTGCAACGCCCTGTAAAAGATACGAGGTGTTTTTGCAATTATTCACCCCAGTGACGTCACGATGACGTCACGAGGCAGTCAAAAAAATTTGATTATTATTAAAATTTTATTTTTGTAATATATCCATGTCGGCATCTTTGTTTTATGCGTTGCGAACGCGCTCAGTAGTTTTGGGTTACCCGGTTGGATTCCAATTGAGGGCGACTTGGCAGTAGGTCGCCTTGCATTGATTTTCACAACGATACTGAGAGCAATCGTTAAGCAGACAATGGCAAACTACTGAACGTAAAACTGCCAAGTGAAACCAATAGCACAAAAATGCCCCAGCTGGTTCTTCAAAGTCTCGTAAAGCATAAGCAATTAACTTATTCATTTATTTAGATTTAAAAGAATTATTGCTTGTTACTGGTTTATCACATGCCTTTGAAGATGAAAAAAAAAAAGATAAAATAAATAAACAAAAAACAAAACAAGGAAAGACAAAACGGGGGATAATGATGATGAGGAGGAGGAAGGCGAAGAGGAGGAGGGAGGAGAAAAAGAAGAAAATGGAGAAACAAAGGAAGCAGCAAAGCAGCAGAAAACATCCTAACAGAATGTCAGACAAACAGACCTAATTCCAATAGCTATTGTTAAATTTGAAACCACCAAAATTATAATGCCATGACCTATTTAGCAAGCAATTACTTT
>CAJHNH020003181.1:0-17500 GCA_905116865.2 Candidula unifasciata | reverse complement strand
CCCGGGATTGAACCCGGACCACAAGGAGTCCGTCGCCCGGTCTCCGCGCAATTCGGTTTAGCCAACTAAGCTAGAGACCCTGGCGGCTACCAGTTAAATAGCCCTGATGTATTCTATCTACTTGGCCACCCACGTAGTCGCACACACACACAAAAATAATGCAATTTATGTCGATGCGAAAGAGAGATCTATATTTTAAGTCTCTAGCAAGCGAAAAAAAAAAAAAACTATAATTTAAGTGAATCAGAAGTATAAAATAATATCCCACAAGATTATATAGTGCTTAACCGTTTATTCGAAACGTTTTCAAAGCTCCATCAGCTATTGCAAATGTTGTTTTTAAATTTCAGAGCTTGGTATCGTTAGAGCTCGCGTGTTGAACGATCTGAATGCTGTAGAGCTCCTGTTTTGAACCTTCTCAGTGCTGAGTTTTCTAAGAAAATATTCGTCCCCGACTGGCAATTTGACGGTAATTGTTCTGTGGGTTTAATTAGTGGTCAATGCACGAAAGTCCCGGCCTGCTTTCAGATACAAGTCCTTTCATCGCGCCGGTGTTAATGGAGAAGCGAAAACATTGAAAGAAGTGGCGACGTGAAAGGAACATGCCAGACAAGAAATGAAATACAAGCAAGCTGGTGTTTCTTCAAGAGTACGCGGGCACTTTCGTGATGTCCCACGTCAGGTGCACAAACAAACACACATTACCAGGAAAGGATAATTCCCATATCTGCCGTGTCTCCCGTACCACCACGACAAGACAGCGCCGACAATGCTACATTAACATTCTACGATAGTAGCTTTTGACAGTGTTCTTCAAGCTTATGGCACTCAAGGAGCATAACAAGGGCGCTGAAACCTGGGGACTTAAGCCACTTCTTCCCCTCCAATATGACTGCAGGACCTTCAGCCCCCAAACCTGCCCCCCCACCCCCATCCCCATTAATTTGCAATTAGTCTAAGCAGCCCCGTTGAAAATAGTGAAGCATTCTTGTTAAAATCGGCCTCCTTCTTCTTAGTCTGTAACACAACATAACATAACCCTTGACCCATTAGGGTCATAGAGGTGTATTGATGGAAGTACATAAAACCCGCCATCTATCTTTGTCTCACCATATGCCCAAACCAAACTAGCTTGCGACGTTTCACCACTTCCAAGAGAGGCTACTGGTGTCCCGCAATTTTGTATATTTTGTCTCTGACATATTTATTAGTTTTGTGTTCTAAAAACTATTTCGTAAAATGCGTCTGTAGCATTTACATTCGAAAGTCTGAATCCTCCTTTTCATTTCCATAGTTAGAGTCCAATTCTCACATCTGTATAAAAAAAAAATAGACAATATTCATTTGTGGACTTGAGTTTCCAGAATTTTAGCTTTCATTGGGTAGAAATTAGATGGTCAGCTGTCCACTGGTTGAAGAACATTAATCCACGAGGTCCGGTACTTTCAAAAATGAAAGAAACCGGATAGTCGACGAGCTGAAGTTAATGGACTCAGCATGTCATTTAGTACGATCAATAAACAAAACTGGCCAAAGATGGCGCATCCATTTACCTCCCGCAAACAGTTTGGTGGATATTGATAATTCGTTTTGTTGATTGCAAGCCTTTCTTGACAGTTCCATTAAACAGACATCGACAGCTGGTGACTGACTAAGTCATGCTACGAATGTGATGTGTGGATGGGCATTTTATGTGCTAAATGTTAGATACAGAAAGCGCTCCACGGCTGTGGTTTATCAAATAGCTCTAACCTGTGGACCACCTCGTATTTCCCATAGGTCCTCGACCGACCTAATACATTTTTCATAGTCATGTTGATAAATGTATTGATATTTATAAATACAGTGTGCCCCCTCCACCCCCCCCCCCCCATTTCCGCACCGTAAAAACGACTAGGTCCTATATTGGTTTTTTTTTTTTTTTTGGTGCATCAAACAAATTTAGGTGGGTGTCTTACTTTTGTTTTTCCATGATACTTCTTGTTTTACTTCTTCATGCTCACCGGCTGTAAAATCGGGCGGAAAGTTCTGGCTGTTCGTCCACTTCTGGACTTTAGTCTTGTTCCAGAACCTGAGTGTTGTGTGGACATCAGTTTTATATATCTAGCTTATCTGTATGCAGATTCTTGGTTGCTTGCCTCTCAGGCAGACGGACTCCGACTTCAAAGGGTGCCCCCACTTAGGCGACTCCTACGACATGCTTGTTTAGGAAGGACGTGGGTCTATTCTTGTTTTGCGCACGGTGGGGCCTAGGAACCTACAATGGGATTTCCCAGACACAAAAATCTACATAGATTCATGTACACAGTTGTATATTTATTCAAATACAGACCTGTCATCTTCTTCTAAAACATCGCCATAACTTTCCAAATTGCGAATTCCTATTTGAATTTCTAGCGACTCCATCCCTGTAGAACTACTGGCCCCAGTCTCTCACGTCCAGCAGATAAAACACCCTAATAAGTCGACTTTTACGACATGTTTGTTAGTGTCTAGTGGTTCTACCCCCACACCCACCCCCTATCTACACACACACACACACACACACACACACTCACAAACACACATGTACCACAGTGAGGATCCGAACACAGAGCAGGTCTGCCTCGCAGTCTTACACGTTTCTTACACATTAAAACACTTCAGTTTTTTAAATGTCACAACAGTTTGGAGAGAACAGCAAATGAACGAACGAACTTTATTTTCAAAGGGTCACAAATTAGGGCACGCAGGCCCGTCTTACATTCGGCCCTTCCAGTCAACCATCTTTCGCACAGCAGTTGTATTTTACTAATAAAGCATGTTATGATCATATGATGTTATGCATATTATGAATATTATAAAAGACACAAAAGCATGAGTTGTAAAGTGCATGCAAAAACCCGCGCGTGCATACATACACCCGCATACACACGCTCACCCATTCACTTACACACACACAAACATGCATGCATACATTACATACATACATACGCAGATACATATAAACAAACATGCATACACACAGGCATACGTACACTCAAACATGCATACATAGATACAAACATACAGGTATACATACATACATTCATACATGAGAGTATGGTTGCAGGAAGAAAAGGCAGGAGTTGACCACAGTGACGGGAGGCACCTTAGGCATTAAAGCTCAACACGCAAGAACGTTGGTAAGGGACCAAATGGTTTTCCGATGTGCCGAGATAAGAGCGAATGCACCAAATTATATTTTTCAAGGATTACAAAATAAACCCAGAGTTCCGTCTTACACTGGGCACGTCCAGACACTGATCCTTCAAACATCAATTGGATTTGTTTCTATAAAGTGTGTTATGTTTTTTTTTTTCTTGTTTTTTTTTTTTTTTTTTTTTGGGGGGGGGGGGGGGGGGGGGGGGGTGGGGGGGGGGGGGGGGGGGACAATATACAGTATGAGTGTGAGGTGAAACAAAATCGAAAAGCAAGGATTGCAAATACGTACATTCAAATATACATAGATGCATACATTCACACACACGCGCGCACACACACACACACACATACACACAAACACACACACACACACTTATGCCTACACATCCAAATGCATACACACGTGTATACACACGCACACTTACATAAAGACAAGTTTATATACAGACACGCATACATACATGGGTGACTCAAGAGAAAGTCTAAATACGACAGGAGCTAATTAAAAAGCACTAAAACAGAATTATCAACATTAATTTAGGTTGGGAGATAAAACTCCACAACACGTCACCTTACCAACGGCTAAATAAGGGCACTTTTTATAATCAAAATAACATATAATAACACCAAAACAACAAACGATAAATCTAAAATAATACATAATAACTCCAAAATAGGCACAAAGATAACATCAGATGAAAGTTGCATTACTGAGATAGGAAACAGAATAGAATAGGCAAAAACTGCATTTTATAAAATAAAGAACATCTTATGCAATATATCTTTGTCATTGAGGGTTAGACAAAGAATTCTTGCTTGCTACATACAACCAGGTTTAACATATCAATGTTAGTCCTAAACAATCGGTATTCAGACCAAACAATTTCTCGAGGCCTCAGAGATGTGGTTTTACAGAAGAATGCTTAAAATGCCGTGGACAGCCAGAAAGAGCGACCAAGAGGTTTTGAAAGAGGCGGGAGCCCGAAGACAACTTATCACAGACATCAGAAGGAGACAGTCATCATTTTTCGGCCATGTTATGAGAAGAGAGAAAATGAAACATGGTGTGACCACTGGAAAGATCTGTGGAAGGAGGGATAAAGGAAGACAACGAGAGAAGACGCTTGACAGTCTTGTTGCATGGTATGGAGGTATGTCAGCACACGAACTGATACACGCTACAGGAGATCGTGGATTGTGAAGAGGCATGATCACCCACGCCAGTCAACAAGACACCTGATGATCACAAACTCCAAAATAACAAATAATAACTTGGAAAAAAAATGCTATGCTGGTTCTTGTGCCTCCACTTTTGGGACAAGAATTTAAGGTGCGAGGATCGACTTCATTACAGTAAGTTTGATCCCATATGACAAAATTTCTCTGAAGAACTGTTAGCCGCTTACCAGTGACGTCAAAAAAACACGTTCTCTTAGAACTATCCGTAAAAACTGCATTTGTGAAGCTAACGAAGCGGCCATGAAACGAACTAACGACTCTCAGAGCGTGATGCAAACGGCGTGACCACCTAAAGTGCATGCGTAAAAGGCAACCAACTATGGGTTTGCTCAAATCCGATATGATGTATTGAAAAGTACAGATATCATGGCCTGGTAGTAAACTACAACACAGTGTGTCATAGATCCTTCACGGTCACCGCGGAAGAATAAGAAGAAAAAAACGAATCACTGATCACGGCGAAACAGGCAGGAAAGACAATAGTAAATTTTAATTTTTTGGCAGAACGCTTGGATCGAGAAAGGCAAACCACCAAGGGACATGTCCGAAGTGTTGGAGACGTGAGTATCAGATGACAAATTTGGACAAAATCACGTCACTAGCTCGGAGATCTCACGAGACATTCTGACACGCGTAGACTAGAAAGAGTTATCAGAACATCGAGGATTTTCTAGCAGAACCGCTCTGATACAATTCTCCTCGTGATTCATCGGGACAGGATCTTTGCTGATGTGTAGCAGATTGTCTATGAGATGTGTTCGCTGCCTGATGGCAGGGCCTGATAGACTTGTAACAGAAATGGAAAGCTGTATGTTTGTCTGTTTATTTGTCTGTCGTCCGTTTGTCTGATGGAATTCTCGACTGATTTGCTGGTGAAACACACATCGTTAGTTTGTATGAGGGGCACTGAACAAAATTACCCATTTTATTGATAATATAATGCCTGTCTTTCTACTAATCTGTCTGTCTGTCTATTTGTTTGTCTGTATCTCTATCTAGATGTCCAAACAGTTGTCTATCTAACCGTTGCATCTTTACATCGAATCATCTGTTGTCCGTTATTCATTCATACATACAGTCTTTCATGTATCCATTCATCCATCCATTCATCCATCAATGCATTCATCTGTCTATCCATTCATTCATCAATAAATTCATCCATCCAGCAATCTAAGCATCCGTCCTTCCGTTAAACTGGCCATCTGTCTATCTAAACATTTCACTGTCTGTACGCCTGTTTGCCTAATTGTCTGCCTGCCTGCCTGCATGTCTCTCTGTCTGCCTGCCTGCATCTCTGTCTGTCTGCCTGCCTGCATCTCTGTCTGTCTGTCTGTCTGTCTGTCTGTCTGTCTGTCTGTCTGTCTGTCTGTCTGTCTGTCTGTCTGTCTGTCTGTCTGTCTGTCTGTCTGTCTGTCTGTCTGTCTGTCTTTTGTCTGTAAGTATGACCTGGTAAGTTTCAACAGCTAATCACTTTCTATATTTCCCAACCACCCTATACCATTATTTTCTCCCCAGCCATCTCCAACACATGAAATCATCCCAAAAGACACTTAGGTGCAGTATCAACTTATAGATCTGGCGTGAGGAAGGTAACTATTCCCTAACCCCATACCAGCCTTCGCACTGAATAACCCGACCTAAAACGACTCTGATAATTACACCCCGACTCATCTTGGAATATATAACTCAAGCGAGCAGTGTCGGCTCCAGCCCAAACTCTCCTGGCCACGGGAGGTCTAATTGGTGAAGACAGCCGGAAGAGAGTGTGGCACTTTCTGCGCGATCGCCAATGGCCAGTGCGAGTACGTCCAGTAGATTGTGAGCCCCAGAGCAGGTATTATGTTGGGCTGTTTCTCATTCCCGATAGTCCCTCTGGAATTCCTTGTGGTGTCTCCGACTGGGGTCGGGAGATAAAGGTCGCAGTTGAAGTGCTGGTTGGCCCCAAGCGGAGCATCAGGGTTAGGATCTTGGTGTCTGTAGCCGATCTTTTGTCTGGACGGATATGGTGTGTGAGTGAGGAGAATGCGAGAAAGAGAGAGAGAGAGAGAGAGAGAGAGAGAGAGAGAGAGAGAGAGAGAGAGAGAGAGAGAGAGAGAATTAGAGAGTCAGACAGAGAGACGGTCAGAGAGTAAGATAGACTTTGTGCGTGCGTGCCCGCGTAATACTTTTGTTGAGTATCTTTGTGACTGTATTGCGGGTTCAAAGTTGGCGTTTTTATGTGTAATGAATATATATATATATATATATATATATATATATATATATATATATATATATATATATATATATATATATATATATATATATATATATATACATATATATATATAATTACCAATCCTCTCTCTAGTATCCAGATACGACATGATTTTCTATATATCGGCAAACAATCCATGAAATCTTGTTCATTAATCTTACCAGTTGTTACACTTAACCCCATTTGTTTTCTTTTCCCATCCCATTGCCAACGCCTGATTTCCAGTTCCTCCAAACGCCCCTAATGAATTTCCTTTGTAGCTTTAAATATTGTTAATTATTCAAGCTGACGGACCAGTTGTACTGTGCCGTGAAAAGCCTGCCTGTGTCTGTTTACAATATGTAGATGATTTGCTGCCATAGAGTAACAAATAGTGTGTGCAAAACGTATAGAAACTATCACAATAATTGTAATGGCTACCATTTATTTTATCAGATTGTATTTATTCATTCATTTGTGTATTTGTGGTTGTAGTTGGAAACGTTGTAGCGGTGGGGGTCATGGACGTAGGAAGGGGCGTGTGGGAGTGCTGGCCTTACTGGGTGTCATTACTGAGAAGGTGACCACATGACAAACGTGTCTTGTTAATATAAGATAATGTGTGTGATTGTGTGTGAAAGACGCACACACACACAGACACACTGACATAAATATAGAGAAAGAGACAGAGAGAGACACAGAAAGCGACAGAGAGACGGAGAGAGACATAGAAAGCGACACAGAGACAGAGAGACCGAGAGAGACAGAGAAAGCGACAGAGAGACGGAGAGAGGCAGAGAAAGCGACAGAGAGATGGAAAGGGACAGAGCCACATTTGTTTCCCTCACAGGGTACCACCCGACTTTACAATACCACTGCCTGTTGTTAGAATGACTCTGTCCATATGTCTTCAGTTCCGGCTCTTCGTGGTAGTTGGCACCTGGCCATTCTTGTCAAGTGGCCAAACCATCTCATCCTCTCTATTCTTTCAAAAGACATGCAGTGGTCTTTTGTTAAAACAGTATAAAATTTTGTAGAGACCACGTGTTACCTATGCATCATGATCTCTCTCTCTCTCTCGCTCTCTCTTTCCCACTCACTCACTCACCCACTCACTCACTCACCCACTCACTCACTCACCCACTCACCCACTCACTCACCCACTCACTCACTCACCCACTCACTCACTCACCCACTCACTCACCCACTCACTCACTCACTCACTTACTCACCCACTCACTCACTCACCCACTCACTCACCCACTCACTCACTCACCAACTCACTCACTCACCCACTCACTCACTCACCCACTCACCCACTCACTCACTCACTCACTCACTCACTCACTCACCCACTCACTCACTCACTCACCCACCCACTCACTCACTCACTCACTCACTCACCCACTCACTCACTCACCCACTCACTCACTCACTCACTCACCCACTCACTCACTCACCCGCTCACTCACTCACCCACTCACTCACTCACTCACTCACTCGGCAAACTTTGTTTACTCCTATTAAAAGGTAGCACCAATGCATTTGAAGCAAAGCAGGCGGCAGAAGCTACAGGATCAGCATCTGTTGAATATGGCTTTAAAGTAAGCTCACTCCAATTAAATATATACGACTTACTTGCCCTCAAATAAACCCATTCTAATAACGGGACTTTAGAGAGGCATGCTTTTTAAATAAACCGAGCAATCAAATCTCTTTCTTCCAATGTTCATTGTATTTTAGACGCAGCATTGCAGTCTGGAACCTATGCTTGGTTAATGTAAACTTTTGTAAACTTTAGTGCCATTTCAGAGCTTTTAGTCGAATTCTGTCCATATTCCATAGTTGTGAATTTCAAGCTCTATAATAGATCTTTTTTAGGGGTGCATAGTTGGTCGTGTATCTTACTACACTTGTTTCTATAGCGAGGCGCACACGTAATTTGGAGGTGACAGGTTGGATTCCCAACACAGTAATTATAGCTTTTCATTGTTAGGTTGTCTAGTGTATTTTTATATCTTTCGACTTCTTTCTATGAGTGCAAATCAATAATTGTCTGTTTGTATATTCTATTTACGGTTTTACTTAACTGTATGACGGGTTTCGACCCTAGTCTTCTTCTAATTTCTTCGGTTCGAATGTAATATCCTTCTGTTATTCTGGCAACATGGAATTATCCTAAAATACAGCAAACGTGACCCTTGTCAAACCAACACATTAATAGTTTCTGGGGAGACCTGGCACTTAAATTTACAACCCAAATTCCCTGGTCGAGTTTTACTTCGCCTGGTTGGTTGTCAGTTGACCTCATGCTGACCTGAATACAACTTCCCGTTAGTGGACATAAAATGCCAATCATCCAAGCATTGTGGACAGTGCTGCAGCAATCCAGGACACATAAACGTCTCTAGGATATTACAGTGTCTCCATAAGCTTGAGGTCAGTGTCAGTCATGGGCGCCGGAAGCTCGCAGCTCAAGTACATGCATCCTCCGTTGCCCCCCCCCCCCCCGCACGCCACCCCTAGAAAGTGGGCTAGCTTGCTTGTGGTCCTTATAACCAATTAAATGCTCTCTTTAAAAACAATATGTGATTATACCTTTCATATTATGTAACATAATTATATATTTATCAGAACCCTCCATGGTGAAGTGGCTACACGCGTGGTGGGGATTCGAGTGTTGTGGGTTCAAATCCGAACAGAGCCGGACTCTTCCAGAAATGGCTCCCAGGTCGACCCAGACTTAAATGGGTACCGGGTAATGTCCTGGGAAGTAAAGGCGACTAGTGTCATGTTGACTACAGCACGCACCGAGTGCCGATTGGTCTGTAAAATGTAAGTCTAGCCCTATATGCCCTGTAGAACGGAAGGTGGGGAAAATGGGTCGTTAATTTTATTATATTATATTAATTCAACTATTTAACACATAATACATAAATTAACCTTTCATTATTATGATTATTATCCATTGATGCCAGGCTTCAGCAACTTGAGCAACACCTTCCCCCCTCCCCTTTTCCCTTTCATCTCTAGCTGCCCCTAGACATTTCATTGGAGCGACCACAACCTCCTAACACCCCCCCCCCTCCTACCCTGCCCGCCCGTCCCATGTTTTCTTCGTCGTTTCGCCGCCGCTGTCTGTGACATTTTCTTGGCGTTGTGGGTGCGGTAAACTTAGTCCTTATGTTGAACGTCAAGCAATTTGTACATTCGATGATCTTGCCCAAGTGGCGAGGCGCAACTGCGTGTATCAGTTCGTGTGCTGACACCCCTCTTCTCTCTGTCTATCCAGAGATCTTTCCAGTGGTCACCATATGTTCGAGTTTCGCTCGTTTCCTTACTTGACCAAAACTCCTGATGTTTCTTAAAAGTTGTCTTCGAGCCCTCGCCTCTCGCAAGACAACTGGGTTGCCCCCCCCCCCTTTTCCTTTCCGTACTTCTAAGGAATTTTTTGGGATTTTTCTGTACAACCACATCTACGAAGCCTCAAGAAATTGTTCGGCTTGTTTATTTATTGTCCATGATTCACAGCCGTATGTTAAAAATTGACTCTATATAGCATGCAAGAATCGTTTTCCTAACCTCCAACGACATAGATTTATTGCACAAAATGTTCATCATTTCATCAAATGCAGTTTTGGTCTGTCCTAATACGTCCTTTACCTGTGTGTTCCATCTTACGTCGGATTTTATCTATGTGCCTAGATATTAGGGAGTCAGCATGTCTGTCATTCCCCCCCCACCCCCACCTGCCCCCTTACCCCCTAACCCACCTCCCCCCCCCACCCACCTGCCCCCATAGGGCTCCTGAACCCGAACACCGAACACGAGTAAAGGAATATGAAGCCCGTCTCTCTAGCGTAGTTGGCTAAACCGGATTGCGCGGTGAGCGGGTGACGAACTCTGTGTTGTCCGGGCTCACACCCGGGGAGTAGGCAGAAAAGCCACATTTTCTCCCAGATTTACGGTATTTACAATGGAATCAAGGCCGAAAGGTTGCGATCTCCATTATACCGAGCCTAAGGGTTAACAACTCATGGCTTCTGGATACTGCGATATCCATAATACCGAGCCTAAGGGCTAACAACTCATCGCTTCTGGATACTGCGATATCCATAATACCGAGCCTAAGGGTTAACAACTCATGGCTTCTGGATACTGCGACATCCATAATACCGAGCCTAAGGGTTAACAACTCATGGCTTCTGGATACTAAAACAAACAAGAAATATGAAATATTAGGAGGACCTGTTGTTTCACTGAAGACATGCTTGAACTAGGAACTCTTTCTCTGTGATCAAATGGATAGTTCATCAGTAAAGATAGAGAATCCGTGCATTGATAGATTAATTCAACGGAGTCTGAGTGAAGGTTCTGAAAGATATACAACACTTAGGGTAAAGACATAAACGGGCGTTTAATGAGGGTGCAACTGGTACTGTGAGCAATATCGACTCTTCATTGACTACCCAAAACAGGAAACGGAGCATTTGTGGGTAAATCCGGAGTGCAATGACGTCAATTTTTGATTCACTCACTCACTCACTCATTCATTCATTCAATCATTCATTCCCAGCATGACTTATGAGTTGGCTACAAACATGTTGGGAACCGTTTCTTTATAGGATCACACAGAACCTACATTGCTCTCGCGAGTGGAGTCTATTCTGGTGTTCAGACATTTCAACAATCGATACACAAATAATTGTCATGACACTGGTAACCAGTAATTTTCGGCTTGCTGTATGGCGCTCCCGCGATTGATATTATGATAATATACATCGTTTGTGCCACTTGGTTGCTGCAAAATTCCAATTAGGAAAAGAGATACGGCAGCAGTTCGTATCGTCCACCCTGTGTCGTTAGAACAAGATGTATCGTTTCTAGGTTTATCAGTTCGCAAAAACTGATTATGGAAACCATTTTCACATAGAACTTCTTAAAAATGACAGAGGGATTATACATCGGTGTACAGGCAAACAAACGTGAAAAACCGAGGCGCCATACAGTTATAGATATACAGACATAAACACAATCTTCTTCTTCTTCGATCCTTCTGTCAGAAAACATATATCAGGAGGCCGGTAGCCTTTATGAAAGCTATCGTGCAATCCATATCCTCTTGTGTTCCATACAGTTTTGTCTTCATTGTGGTTGGAACAGGCCAGATTGCGTCTCTGTTGTCAGCATACAGTTGACAGTGTTGGAGCACATGCTCAGCATTTTCGGGTGCCATGCTGCAGGGACACGTCTCCGTATTTCCTACACCGAAAAATTTGAACATATGTTGACGAAATCTGTTGTGCCCTGTCCTTAGTCTGAATATAATAGACTGTCCCTCTCTAGAGAGGCGATGAAGTGAGTCTTGGGAAGAAAGTCTGGTGTGGGTATCCATCCACCTTTCTTGGATTCTAGATTGTATTAGTGTTTTCATCTCTTGGTGGGTTAAGTCGCTATTTGGTTGTACCATGTCACTGCCGCTTCTGGCCAATCTGTCCGCTATTTCATTGCCTTCCAAGCCACAGTGACCTGGAATCCACTACAGTACAGATTGTTCTACTGAAGAGCCTAGGTAAATCAGCTGTTGCGTCAAGTCTACAAACTGAGTGTCTTTTGGGTTAACAATTGCTTGTAGAACTGACATAGCATCAGTCAGAAAGACCACTCTGCTATATTTGCTGTGCTGTTGTCCATTCAGGAAAGAACATGCCGCTAGAAGTGCTTCTGCCTCTGCTCTGTAACTGGAGGAAAATGAACCTGTTGGTACAGCCTGGTTGATTTTTAAACCATTTGGGCATTCTATGTATATTCCTCCTCCTCCGTCTGTTACTGCTCTCTTGGCTGAACCATCTGTATACACTCGAATCCAACTCTGGTGTGGGTAAAGTCTATTGATCTCTCCTTCTGTAGTTGATTTCATATCAGTGCAGCTCATTGATGATTTGGATTAGACCCCTGTTACAGTGGTTCTGACTGTTGGTAGGCTATCCCTAAGCCAAGTGGGGGCAGTCGTTGTATGGTTTAAGTGGAACATTTGGTATTATGGGAGGGAGTTTAAGGACAGCGAGCTTGGCATTTGCGTTCTTAATAAAGCAAGTTCTCTTTAGTCTAGCCTTCTGGGGTTTCTGCAGTCGGCTGTACATGGGTTGTTCTTGAAAGTGGTGGTATTTGGAGAGCTGGGTGAGGATCTTTGTGTCTCTCCTATCTTCCAGATTATGGAGACCAGTAATTAATTCCATGTCTAATATGGGCGTGGAGCGCATTGCCCCTGTCATAATACGGAGAGCATGGTTTTGGATCTTTGAGACTTTCTGAAAATTTGATTTAGCTGCTGTGCCCCAAGCAGCTATTCCATATTCTAGTGTTGGCCTCACATAGCCTGTATAGGTCCTCTTAAGGACATTGATGTTTGCCCCCCAGTCTGTTCCAGCTAACTTCCTCATCAGCTGTGTTCTCTTGAGTCCCTTGCTCTGTGTCTTTTCTATCTGTTTTCTCCATGTGAGTCTTGAGTCAAAGGTTACTCCTAAATATGACGGTGAGTCATCATGTATCAGTGCCTGGCTGCCATATGTAAGTGAAACTTTCTGGGGTTTGGTAGAGAGACTGAAAATGGTGTGTGTGGTTTTGGCCCCATTTACAGGCATGTACCAGCTATTGGACCACCTCTCTAGAGTTCCGAGGTATTCTTGAAGCCTTGTCTGTGTTTTTTCAGTGTCCTCCTCTGAACTCAGTAGCGCCAGATCATCGGCATACATAACGGCTTGAACTCCATTACAGAGGGTTGATTTTATGTCGTTAATGTAAACTAGGAAAAGAATTGGGGACAGAACTCCGCCTTGTGGAACTCCATGTGTCACTGAGACTGATCTGCTCCTTGAACCCTGTATCTTGACTCTTGCAGATCGATTTTCAAGATATTTTACGATCCACCCAAGCATGTGATGGGATATTCCACTTTCAAGTAGCTATTGTTTCAGCCCATTTTTCCACACATTGTCGAAGGCCTTTTCCATATCCACCCAGACTGCAATAGTATGCTTTTTTTCCTGGAATGCATCTTCAATGTGTTGAGCAATAAATGTAATTTGGTCTTCTGTTGATCTACAACGTCGAAATCCTGCCTGTTCCTCCATTAGTTTGACGTTTTTCTCTAGGAACCAGGTCAGTCGGTTGTTCAATAATCTTTCAAATAGTTTGCACAGACAGCTAGTGAGGCTGATGGGTCTGTAGCTGTCTGCGTTGTTCTTCGGCTTTCCTTGTTTCAGGATTATTATGGATGGATCGAAAGATAGTCGCAAAGACAGACAGACAGACAAACAGACAGAAAGACAGACAGACAGACAGACAGACAGACAGACAGACAGACAGACAGACAAACAGACAGACAGACAGACAGACAGACAGACAGACAGACAGACAGACAGACAGACAGACAGACAGACAGACAGACAGACAGACAGACAGACAGACAGACAGACAGACAGACAGACAGACAGACAGACAGACAGACAGACAGACAGACAGACAGACAGACAGACAGACAGATGAATGAATGGATAGTGAGTTGGATGTATGCATAGATAGACACAAAAAGGCAGGCAGGCAAACAGAAAGACAGACAGGCAGGCAGGCAAACAGGCGGACTAACGGATGTACAGACATACAGAATGGGGGAGGGGTGGGGGAGGGGTGGGGGGTGTTTGGACGTACAACAAACAAGATAAAGAAGATAAACAGAAAAAAACATAAAACACACATAAAACTGGTCAATCAAAAGCCACAACTTGAACTGAACGATCAGGTTTGCCCGCCATCGATAAAGGATTCAACTGACTTTCAGTGTCACACATCAGTTACTGTAGTCGCCATAGGTTTACCCTACTCAGCAACTGCCTGTGAACCAAAAGCCGATACACACGCAGCCAGTTGATCGATATGCTGCTCACCCATCAGTCAAGGCTTACATTTACTTCAGCAATGTAGGCAGAGGCGTCTGCACAGAGAAAACATGGGAGCCCCTTCGGCATCCTAAGATGAGTGGGACCCTTAAGTGCCTGAGCCATGTTTAGATGCTTAAAATAATAATACTAATAAGAATAATTGTTATCTTATGCTGAATTGTGAATAAATTTAATATCTTTTTCTTCTTCGCGTTCACCGGCTGTAAACTCTGGTGGAAAGTTTTGGTTGTTCGTCCACTTCTGGATCTGCAGTCCCGTTCCAGAACTGGAGTGTTACTTGTGCATTCGTTTGACAGATCTAATTAATTTGTATGCAGACTGTTGGTTCCTTGTCTCTCAGGCAGATGCACTGCGACTTCTAAGGAAGCTCCCAATTAGTCGACTCTTACGACATGCTTTTGGGTAGGCAGTGGGTTTATTCTTGTTTTCTCCACAATAGGGCCCCGTAACCTACACAGGGAGAATGCAATGAGCCGTGTTTGTACTAACTCTGCTTGCACTGGCTGTTGTCTAAGATGTGTATAGTGAATGCTCTTAGCACACACTCAGCGATGACATAACTGGGACAAGCCGACACCGACTTAGCAGTGCGATACATCAGTCTATTAACATCATATCACTTACATGAACGTCCAGTCCTTGTTCTAGTAAACAGCTTTCACACACCACATTACTCAGACTCCAACATGGTGGTTTCTCACACAGTCACTGACCAGAGTTTACACAGATGTATCTGGTTCTTTTCATCGACTTTATACAGACTGGCCTGGCTGGTCTTGGCTTCAAATGGATGTCGTCGTCTGCTTTTCCTCTCACAGCAATCAGTCTCACGTTGGCATTCTGTCAATCAATCTCCCGTCCTTTCAATCCAACAGATCAACACAAACTAACTTGATCAGACTAGGGTCTGAACTTATACCCCGTGTTAGTTTCACGTGACAACACGTGGTGGTCCTTTACTTCCACGTGGCGACCTGTGGTCGCTATCATCGGGTTCCATGTGATAACTCGTGGTCATCACCTATCTTGAACACCTCGGTTAATCCGAGTATCTGGCTTCTGTGGGTTTTCTTGTTAACCTTGGGCTCCCCCCCCCCCCCCAACCTTCCTAATCAGGGTGAAAATATCCCCCATTAAAGAGAATAAATTTAATATAATATTTAAAAAATAATATGTATGGCGGGAAAAACAAGAAAAGAGAACTTCCGACGAACTAACGACATTTATTTCCAATATGTGAAAAATTGTTCATGCAGGTCCGACTTACACCAGACCCATCCAAGCACTCATATTTCAGACCACAGTTGTGTGTTATCAATAAAGCAGCTTCATGTAACAACATTATTATAAGAACATCAAGTAACCAAGAAAGTTTTTAAAAAGAGGGGGGAAATGCATGGATGATAAATGCATGAATTCACATGGTTTAGTTATATATACCTTTAACACAAGCTTTTATATATGCATGGATATGTACATAGATATATACACACACTCACACATGTATACTCACACATTCACATTTATACACATACATACACTCCTATACACACCGATACATACACTCCTATACACAAAGATACATACACTCTCATACTGATATACCTACACATTCATATGATATACATCCTCATGAATGCGCATACGATCATCTATAGGCATACCGATGTTCTAAGGTTTTGAACAACGGATCAACATCATGGCACACGGGTAGTAACCCATAAGTGCTTTGTTCTTCTTCTAACTCAAGACGGAGTCTGAAGAAGCTCAGCATATTGCACAGGCTCTGTAGCACCGGCGAGGATCCTGAAATACTTAAGGTAGATTTTTAACTCTAAATTTGGCTAATTTCGTTAGGCTACTTTTGTTTTCGATTTCTAGCTGCCAAGGAATATTTTTATGTGCGCGACAATGCACACGGGCGTCTGATCTCACTACCCAGAGACCAGGGAGAATTACTAGAAGTCCAAGTCCACGTGAACAAATCCCAGCCCTTACCGGGGTGATTGAACCCGGAACCTCTAGTACTCGAGGCGGACCCCATGCCTCGAGACCACGCAGCCCCCAAATATTAAGATGCTTCTACACACACACACACACTACGCAACCCCTACACATGATAGGGGTAAGCAAAAATAACATTTCGGGAGGTCAACTGATGCTTCCCCCCCCCCCCCCCATTTTTTTTCAGAGGATGGAAACCTCTTGGTAAAAAGAGCCTCCCAGTTCCGTCGCCCTTGGTACGGCAAGCATTACGATACACGCGAGAGAGAAACCGCCAATCCGTTTCTAGAGAAATGTCAAACTTCAGCTGGTACCCGGCCAGGTAATTTCATTTATCGTCAGTTGATTGATTTTCGTAACCTCATCCCATACTTGGCTGTTGGTGGTACTCGGCTCTCACACTGGTCGAACTGGGACAAAAGTGGCAATGTTGAAATCCGGTCCAGGGGTAAACAAAGAGTGAATCAGCGAAAACGGGAATGGAGAAGTGATCATCTCTGCAAGAAAACAAAGACTGGCAGATTGATGAACGTCGAGGTTATCGTTGTCCTCGTTGTTAACATCATCATCATCATCAACAACAACATCATCATCATCATCA
The DNA here is from genome assembly GCA_905116865.2 of Candidula unifasciata. Lineage (NCBI taxonomy): Eukaryota > Metazoa > Mollusca > Gastropoda > Stylommatophora > Geomitridae > Candidula > Candidula unifasciata. The sequence continues at coordinate 276 of CAJHNH020003181.1, read as the reverse complement.
AGTGCCTTGCCGACTGGCGAGGGCGATCATTCTTTCACAAGCTACGATCTTCAACAGCATGTAACAGTAAGTGTGTTGACACACCTCCATGGCATGACAAACGATTGCCAAGAATCGTCTCACGTTGTCTTCCTCTGTCTTTCTTTCCACAGATCCTTCCAGTGGTTACATTATGTTCTAGTTTTCTTTCTCTCATAACATGACCGAAAGAGGGTGTGGTTAGTTGTCTTCTATCAGCCCTAGCCTCTTTCAGACCATCTGAGTTGGTCGTTTTTG